>JAKSZP010003185.1:0-59293 GCA_022478985.1 Massospora cicadina
AGTTAGGACCATAAAATTCCAAGTTGGCCCAAAATTCCAACGTGGAGGGTAATCTTGGGATTTGGGCTCCAGTTGAACAGACTCATCATAAAATGCTGCCTTACTCTTGGTCTTGAGCTTTGTCAGGCGAAAAATGAGAATCCATAGTAGTGATAGATGTTGTCACTGGTGCGTAACTCAGAGTGCCCCTGTATTGAGCACCACTTTTGAAGTTTTGAATTACACTTCAAAAATGGCAGGTTTTCTCTCAAAGTTACATTGGGTGGATTCTCCAAAAAGTGATAATTTAAAGTAGAATACAGGTTATAAATTGACCTAGTTTTTATTATCAAAAAGAGGATATTTATAGGCTTCATAATGGCTCATAATATATCAGAGCTAATTAATCTCTGCGTGATTGAATCTTCAATCAATTGATTGGATTAGATTGATCGTTAACCTTGATAGGTTGATATATATTGCTCACTTCTTCTGATGATGTCAGGGGAATTGATGAAGTGGATTTTTCAGAGATATGAGAATTTGGTGAAATCCTGACAATCACTCTAGGAAAATCCATCAAAGCTCCAGCTGGTAAGGCTCCCTTTAAAATCAACACCCAGAGTAGCTTCTCAAATTCTGAAAATAATGGACCCACCCACGCCAGACTCATCAAAGATAGTTTGGCAAGGGGGGAGTGTAATTATTGAGCACTTACACTCAGAACTGCCCCTACCACTGATCAATTTTCATACTTAATTATCAGCTTGTTGGGTGAAACCCTGATGAATTTAAAGTTACATCAGGATCCAAATCCAAATTATTTATTAGCTAATCACAATTAGCAAAAACCAATAGTTTTGGTGTAAGGATCAAATTCTTCCAACATGATCCAGGATACTGCCAACAACGTTGCCTGCAATGCACCCATGAAGTACAAGCCTAGCCAAAAAGACTCTCTTGTACACAGAGGCATCTCAGCCTGAATTTCAAACAATGGTAAACATTGAGATTCCTATACTATACAGCTATTCAGTGGATTATAAAAGCAATCACCACCACAACAGCCGCCATTTTGTGCTAACATATTTTTCTGCTGGCGCCACCAAGAGATGGCTTGTTACTCAGATCCTAATAAAAATGCCCACCTTTTCAAAAAATCATGAATCCACACTAAGGACACCCTTGAATGTAAGAAGCTACCCATAAATTACTGCATGATGGAAGCTGCCATCCATTATAATTTAAAACCCACTAATGCTAAGGCCTGTCTCAAAGCCAGCATCAGCCTCCATAACGCCATGGAGTATAACAAATCAGGCAGCCCGCTAATTGGCACCTTCTACTAAAAGCTCATACTTTTTCCAGTGAGTTAAATGCCTATGTTAAATGCTTCCTAAATGCTACAATTGTGCTTGACTGGATTAACATGGCATCACCTCCAATATGGCACTTGAATGATATAACACCATTTTCTCCACCAAGGAGGCTCTTCCATGAATTGTGGCTGGTTTTATGGTGACTAAAGCCTTACACTGGTTGTACACATGTATCCCATCTGCAACCACTTCAAATTTGCTTAAAGATGGCTGGACAAAAAAAGGCAGGTGAGCGAGGGCCTTTCCAGGACTGGTCGCTAAAGGATGCTATCAATTGGAGCGCAAATGCCTTTACTATATTGAGATCAAATACTGGATCTGCAACTCAGCCAGCATTGACCTTGCCCGCGACTGGTTGAACCTGGGGTGACAAAAAACATCCACAGGACCTTGTTAAGACGCTCCTATCCCCTAGACAAATGGGTATTCTGAAGGGACCACGCTGCCTAACTAAAGCAGTGGACTGAGATGACTGGGGTTTACTCACAAAAGCCTCCAACTTTGGATCAAACACAAAATATCGCTTCAGACAGTGGCTGCAAGGCATGGGGTTATGACCCCCCAAACTCGGATGAGATTGGTTTTAGACTGTAATCTGAGTCAAAGCAATCCATGACTTTAAGCAATCATTTCCTGAACACTCCCTAACAGCCCTTTATTCCAATAAAGGCTTCACTAATTGAAAGTTTTTTTAAATGGTGTGAGGATGTCACACCAACCAAAACAGCACATGTTTTCCCTAATGCAGGTTGGAACAGCGTAATTGTCAAGGACTGGTGCCAGCAAAGGTCCATTACCCTTGACATCCTACAACTGTATCACATTTGGTGTGCGGCCCCAAAGCTGCCCTATATTGGTACTATTTTTGCTTCTCCCCCGCCAATGATAAAGGATGGAAGGATCTAGAAATGATGCAAAAATGTCCCACAACATTAGAAAATGAGGCATCAACATGCACCAAATTGAGTCCTTCCTGAGCTGTAGCTTTGGCCTCTGTTGAGATTCTGATATGACTGGATGATAAGCTATAGTTCTGGTAGATCATAATTTAGATTTGAAGCAAGCCTCAAGATTGAGCAATAAAAAATGTCGATGTAAAATGAAGTGACTGAAGTAATTATAGTTCAGCAAATTGAGGGAATTCTGCTGAAGCCTCAATGATATAATGAAAACCTAAATTGATAGCAAATAAAGAATTACTAAGTGGAAAGGATTGAAACTGCTGAGGAATACCAAGGATTTAAATTTGAACGTGAGAATGTGAGGAGGAGGTTTTTACGTGAATAAAGGATAGTAGAAAATAGTAATGGAAGTAGCCGTTAAGTTTATTGTTAAAATAAAGTGGTATTGCCGGGGCAGTAGCTCCATATAAAGTCTTTATTATTAATAATTATCAAGGGCCAGAGAACCTCATATTGCTCGTCCATTGCTCAATGGGTTTTACCCTGTGCAACTTGTGCAGCAGAATCAGTCAAATTTGCCAAAAGTTAACAGTGGTGCTCACTACAAGGGGCCCATTGATAAACTTATTAATAAAAGTTTATATTCGCCAACGCCATGGTGCAACCATCTCATTCTAACAAAGTACTACCTCAGTTTATAGTTATCTTAATACACAGAACTGAACTTGCCTTGGATACACTACTCCAGGATCAAAAATGCTTTTCTGAGAGAATAAAAGTATACCTGAGCAGCTCTCCAAGGCCTTTCACCAACTTCACCTGGTGGGGGGCCAAACCAACCAACTTTCCAACCATTTGAGTGAAACTAAAAAGTGGCTATACTTCGCAGAGAGTAAATGGAATAGTTGTGCTGGGGAGGAAGGGGTTTGCGTTGACCAGCTGCCCCATTTAACTGCGACGGAAATATACCCAGATACTCTAAGCGGTTTGAGCACAGTGGAGGAGGCTTCCAATCAGTGGAAAGCCAAACTGTTGTTATCCACTTTGGATGTTGCAAGTTCTGACCAGGTCACATGTTACCTTGTGAATAGTACTTTAACCTAGCCTGAGGTGAAAGAGACTGTAATCCATCTGTTTGGGGGCAAGGTGAAATTGGCTCAGCGCAAGGCAGAGTTTTTTGACAATATCTTTTCAAAAAATGAGATCTTGGTGGAGTTTGTAGAGCGGTTCACGGCTGAGGCTTGTGTGTTGATGGGAGCAAATATCTTAACTAATGAGGAGGTGGGCGTAGCGATGATGGCGTCTGTTAAGCCATATTGAGAACTGTATAATGCTATGTTATACATTCTTTAGGATGACACAGAGCTATTAAAAATTGTTAGTCATTTGCGCCAGCTATCCATCACTTTTAGTGCTCCCAATGTGGGATGGAAAGCCCCTGAAACTTCTACTAAATCTCCACTGGATATGGGACAACAACAACTTAATTGTCTAATTCTGGGAAATAACGTCCACTTAACGCTCTGGCGAGTCCTTTCTGCCCCCATTTTACTCAGCCAGTTTGTCCTTGGCCACATTACAATCCTGCAATTAATTTCAGACCTGGGTCCATGGGGGATGCAGAGACGAGTGCGATTTACAAATGCTTGTTTCTCATGTGGTCAGCAAGGTCATTATGCAGCTAGCTGTCCAGACAAAATGGAAGTCCATGCAGTACCAGTTGCCCCAAATGAACAGGGAAAAGAGCAAGAGAAGTAGAGATGGGACGCTCTACTTCTGTTAACTCAAACCTAATTGTCCCTGATGATTCCCACAATTCTCTTGATGTTGGTGCCAGTACTCACCCTTACTATTTATTATATCAACAGATTTCTTATGATATATTGGCTTCAAGATGAGGGAGAGACCCCTATAACGCAGACACAGAGTTCCACTGAGAGGTGCAAAAGCCATACTCCTGGCAAATCCTTGAGCGGAATGGTACAGTTAAAGGCGAACCTTCAACACATGTCACAGCTATAAAGGGGGTGAAAGTGGCTATTCTAGTAGAGAAAATTGCCAGGGGTATCTGCATGTTGGCACTGGTATTCTCACTTTTCTGAATAACCAAAAGCCCTTGGATGTTTATGTAATAGGCACCAATGGGTCTTCTTATTCAGAGTGTACATACTGACATTTTTGTACAAAATACCAAAGTTGGGGTAATTATTGATACTGGTGCTCCCATCAATATAATATTCACCAAGATCGTAGCTAAGCTTCCACTGAAGACTGATGTGAAACACCAAGTAGTATATGGAACCGCAGGGCACAGAGCACTGCGACAGAGGGCGCTTACAGTGCGCTGCCTTTGAGGTTCAGGTCAGTTGGGGATCTGCTCCAACTGTAATTTACCTAATAACAATTGTGACATGCTGATTGGAGATGCATTCATGCGGCAATATGGGGCTGTGGTCAATATGGCAGAAAAAACCACTAGCATTCTATGCCAACTGTTCCCCATTTACTTGACCTCCAGCGGAATCCTGAAGGACTCCATCCACTTCAGCCAAATTAATATCGCGTACCATGACAGGGTGATTCCTGTTTAATATTGGCAGATGAAGTGGAGGACCTGAGCGCTTCCTAATCAGATTTACAAGTACAATGGTATTCTGCTGCAAGCTGCGAGTGCTTTAAGCATACCTTCTGGGCATCAAGTCATAATAGGGACGGAGCCTAAAATAGATATCCTGGAAGGTCTATATGGTGAGATGATGGGACCCTATCAGCAATTGCGGCTCAAACCCATGTGGCTCCTGGGCTCCTGTTACCAGGGCAGGGAGAAGTGAAGGTGTTGATAGTCAACCTGCAGAATGAATCTATGAAGGTGCAAAGGCATCAAGTGGTGGCTTATCTGCATCTGGTTTTTATTGATGAGGTTCACAGGATACATGAATTTGGTTCATGGGACAATCTTGGGCTACCATTAAAAGCCTCATCTGGCGTAATGACTGTGGTTCAGCGTGAGGCTCTAACTGGCCTGTCGGAGGATCAGAAGGACAGGGTGATGAATCTGTTTGCGAAATATTAAAGCATCTTTGCATCTGATGACCATGACTTGGGATGTGCACATGGAATTGTGCATCTATTGGACATGGGGGATCACCCTCCTATCTAGTCAAGACCTATCCATCGTTCCAAGTTGGCGGAAGAAGTTGTATCTGCTGAGATAGACAAATTGGTTGAATAGGGAATGTTAGAGCCGTCAAAGAGTCCCTTGGCGTCCCTGGTGTTAATTGTCAAAAAGAAAGATGGCTCCAATCAAGTAGTAATTGACTACCAGAAGCTTAAAAGCATTACAAAGAAAGACTTTTACCCACTTCCATGAATCAATGATGCGTTAGATTGGCTGGGCAGTGCTAAATATTTCTCCGCTATGGACTTGATATTGGGGTACTGGCAAATCGAGTTGCCAGCAGTAAAACAAGAGAAGTGCGTTATAATCATATTGAAAGGGTTGTTCCAGCCTACACATATGCCACAGGGCTTGTGCAACACCCCAGCTATGTTCCAGAAGGCTATGGACACTATTTTAGGTGACCAGAAGCTGTCTTGCGTTCTAGTCTACCTTGATGATATTAATGTTTTCTTAAAGATGTTCACGGAATATCTCAATCGCCTGGAACAAGTGTTCTTCCAACTCGCTGAAGCTAACATCAAAATTAGGCACTGAAAGTGTCACTTCTTTAAGGAGCAGTTGGAATACCTCAAGTTTGTGATAGATAAAAGGGCTTAGTCCTCAGCTGTCAAAGGTGGAAGCTATATGCAGGATGATTTGGCCGGGTAATAAGTGCAATATTAAGGTGTTTTTGGGGATGGTTGGTTACTACTGTCAGTTCATTCCCAACTTAAGCTGTATTGGGGCTCCGCTCTTTGAGCTATTAGAGAAGAATGTCACTTTGACTGGATGGAACAATGTCAAAAAGCTTTCAATGTTTTACAAACCGCATTTGTAACTCACAGGTTCTTGCCAATATGTGACAAAGGAGTTGGGAAGTACAAGCCATGTTACCAACCACATGACTGATAATCCAGCAGAGAACCACTCCTGAACCTGCACGCCATTACCAGAGTTTGTGATGCATTTGCGGACTAAGGTTCTAGCAATGCTGCATGCAAGAAGCAAAGTCTGACTCCACGATAAAACTGCAAACAAAGCTAATGCTTGGCCTAACTCACTAGTTGAGCTAATTGTTCTGGTTGATTTTGAATAATAATTTTCTTTAAACTTTTAACTAACTTTAGGCAAGCAATAACACTGAGAACTTTATTTTTAGCTTTCCTGAGAAAATGAAACTGAATCTATTTTTGCCATTTCCTCATTTTTAAGCATTTACAATATTTTAAATGATTAAAATATTAGATTAGGCTTTTGAGCAACATCCAAATTGTTGCTCATGAAAATCTCATATCCTAAATTGCAAAAATTTGGAGGTAATTGAGACACTGGTCATTTGATATGCCAGATCAGCCCTCATTCTTATATCCCTGAATCCTTACCTACAATTCTCAACTCAATTTGTTTTTCTGACTGCCCTGACCCTTCGAACTTGACCTCCAAATTCGCAGGCAAATCTGGAACTTTATTGATGAGGTTGATGTGCAGATCAGGCCAGCCCAATCCATCACAGCATTGGCTAGTGCGCCCATTTTGCAATACCCTAATCTCAAAAAGGAATTTATTGTACAAATGGATGCTTCCCTTTTTGCCATAGGGGTCATGCTATCCCAAAAGGATGATGATGATGATGTGGAGCATTCCATGGCTATTGTAGCCAAAGCTTAACAGGTCCTAAACGAAATTATACTGTGACTGAGTGGGAGTACTTAGCAGTAAGATATGTGTATAAACAGTTCCAGGTATACCTTCACAGGGTGAAATTCAAAGTGGTAATAGATTATGCATCCTTGCATTGGCTGCAGAATATCCGTGAACCTGAAGGATGGCTCGCGTGATGGGCCTTGAAGCTCCAAGTGTATAACTTTGAGATTGTACGCTGACCAGGGGCAAAACTCTAGAATGCGGACTGTCTCTCACAATTACTGATGGTCACCATTATGACGTATTTGTCAGACATAATGTACAAGAAGATGATTGTGGGCAAATATCACAATGAGCTACCACAGGTTATCAAAGTGCTTAATGGGCTGTTATGGGATACCTTTATGCGAAGTGGGGAACTGTATAAGTGGATTGTCAAATTGATGCTCTATTTCCTAAAACCTTCCGCTAGACCCACATTTATTATGGATGATCATAAAGCAGTAGGTCATGAAAGGTTGCAAAAAACGCAGGAGTTCTTGTAGCCTCATTACTATTTGGAGAGTATGCACTATGATGTGCTCAAAACGGTTGCTTGTTGTCACCAGTGTCAAGTGAAGAAACCATTTCTCAGGAAAGATCACCTTAGCTGGTTAAGCCTCGTTTTGCATGGCATACTGTTTCTCTGAATGTGGTGGGGCCTCTGCCGACTGTCACAAACTGCTCCAAGTATATTATAGTACCCATTGACCATTTGACAAGATGGGTGGAAGCAAGGTCAATCAATGATTTAGGGTCTGTCACCACCGCCAAGTTCATTCTGGAGTGAGTCATACAGCGACATGGCTGTCCTCAATTTATCCTCATGGACTTTGGAACTAATTTCATATCACATATCCTGCCCAAGTTGAACAAACTAATGGCAATCCGCGGGTTCTTGACTACACCCTACCACCCTTAATATAATGGAATGGTAGAACAGGTCAACAAAACCTTAATAAATATTCTACGCAAGATTATAATTTATCAGAAACAGAATGGAGTACCCTCTTATCCACTGCTGTCTTTGCATACAATATTAGCTACCACTCATCAACCAGCAAGAGCCCTTTCCAACTACTTTATAGAAGACATCCAGCGTTGTCATCATTGCTTTATTCCTGTGTGGAAGATACTGGCGGAGTCAAGCACCAATGCTATTTGTCTGCCTTAACAGACACTCTGATTAAACTCTAAACTGAAGAATATTCCACTAGTCTAGCTATGAAGATTTGGGATCAGGCAGCTGACCAAAGTAGACGCAGCAGTCTCCCCCAGTTCAGGGTGGGAGATCCTGTCCTGTTCCACGACCAACATGGGTTTGTAAGAAGGAACAAGCTTGCCAGCGTATGGATTGGACCGTTTGAGACAATTGAGAAGACTGGGGTTGACGCCTACACTATTAGGGAAACTTGTGGGTGGCTGGATTATCAACTGAGTAACACAAAGTTCCTTTGCCATACAAGCAATAGGAGCTTATTTTCCGGTCAAGGGGGGTAATGTTAAGATTCTGATATGACTGGATTTTAAGCTATAGTTCCAGAGGATCGTAATTTATATTTGAAGCAAGCCTCAGGATTGAGCAATAGATTATGTCGATGCAAAGTGAATCAATTGAAGTAACTATGGTTTGGCGAATTGGGGAAATTCCGCCAAAGCCTCAATGATAGAATGAAACCCTAAATTGATAGCAAATAGAGAATTACTAAGTGGAAAGGGTTGTAACCGCAAAGGAATACCGAGGATTAAGAGTTGAATGTGAGAATGTGAGGAGGAGATTTTTACGTTTAAGAGGATAGTAGAAAATAGTAATGGAAGTAGCCGTTGAGTTTATTGTTAAAATAAAGTGGTATTGTCAGGGAAGTAGCTCTTATAAAGTCTTTATTATTATTTATCAAGGGCCAGCGATCCCCATATCTCTCATCTGTTGCTCATTGGGTTTTACCCTGTGCAACTCGTTTGGCAGAATCAGTCAAATCCTCCAAAAGTTAACAGCCTCAATGAGTTGATCAGCTGGTTTTAAAAGGGAAGACCCATCTGAGGCCCCTGAAGCCTACAACTAACAATTATTAGTATTTTTCTGCAGCAGCTAAAACAAAGACTCATCCTAGATTGGCGTCAGTAGCCATATTGATTTTATCTTCTCATTTACCAGCGGCAGATTTTTAGAACACCAAGCATTGAGGTATTGTCTCAGGAATGTCATCTGCATAAACCTTCAGTTGGTCGAGGATTAGGAATAGTTGGACCTGATTGGTACAATCTACTAAAAACTTGACAAGGTTCCGTTGGTAGAGATTATGATCACCATTGGGTTCCAGAACATGGCTATATTGATGTTTTATCTCTGGCGAACTTAACCAAAAGAACCTCCTTGAAGTAAGAATAATATATAAAGAAAATTATCTGCAAATGGAGCTGACCGTTATGTGTGCTAAACCACCCAGTGGGTTATCTTACACAACCTTCCAAAGGACTGTATGCAAGAGTGGTTCCACAAGACTATCTAAAATGGCCTGACTTACTATGGTAATGTTCATAAAATCTGCCAAGTCAGTGGTAAATACATTGCCAAGTGACTTCTCCCCTAAACAGTGGAGGCGCTTTACAAACTGGACCCTGGATGAAGGCCAACAAGATCTCCATGACCAAATTATCCAAATTCAGGCCATTTCCGCGTTGTCTATGTTAAGCAAAAAGATGTCAAATAGGTTTTCCAGTTCTGTTACCAGACTGGGCATATTATGGCTCAATGTCACCATAAGAAGGGGAAGTCTCCCCATGACTATGACAATAATTTGGTTATCATCATTACTAAAGTCAGATCAAAAATTTTCCTACAGCCCAGGATATGGAATGGCTTCCATGTAACCTCACGGAGATTATGGATGTAAAAGATACATCAGCAGGAGCTTGACGCCTCCCACAAGGAGGAGTGGGGCATGAGGCAGCGAAGCATCTGGAGGTTAAAGAAAAACCTTTTATAAATTCAATTCTAGAGGTTTACAAAATGGATGAGGGGACAAGCCCTGAATTAGCAGAGCCCTATCCAACCCAGGTGGAGTGGGAAGAAAAGGAGGAGTGCTGTCAGAAAGCTAGCCCCAAAATGTCTAATAAAACCCACAAATTAAATTCTGCAGTGAAATAAGCAACCAATGCTGCTAAACCTTCTTCTGGAAAATCAACTTCTGGAAAACCCTCTGTAAAAATCCCCAAGCTGGCAATCAGCCATATTTTCATCTAGCAATCTTCAACGTTAAATGATTAAACAAAAACAAAAGTCCCCAACCCACTCAAAATCGAACCAACAACTCCAAATGTCGCCCTAAGCCTGATGCCAAGACAGCCTCAAAATCCTCAGCTTCAAAGGACCAACCAGAATTTGTGCTCAAGCTGATGCCTCCTTCAATTGTTTAGAGATGTGAATGGTAATGGAGTTACAGTGCACAAAATGACTGGAAATAAGATCCCCATTCCAACTAACTGCTCATACAAATTGACTATCATTCCTCACCTTTCCTCAGCATCTACTGCCACCTAAAAGTTAACATCCATTTGCAAACTTTTCACAACTGTAAGCCTTTAAGGCAACCCTTGCAGCTTAACTAGATGAAATATCCATTTCAGACCAGAAAGGGGAGTAAGCCAGCGGCTGTCTCTCTTATCACCTTGGTAAATAAAGCCCATGTGGTAGATAAGAGGTGGGTGCCTTAATATCCTTTAAAAGTCGCGCCTATACTTCTCAGCTAATCACCCTGGAGTTGATACAAAAAAGTTGGGGTGGTTCAGAAGGTTGTAGTGATCAGAAGCCATTGCCAGCAGAGATTTATAGTGATTTTCCTACAAGAAGTTCCCTCCACCTGTTCAAGTTCCTCTAGAAAAAGTCAATCATTTTCCAGCAATATTAAATTGACCAATTCATCTTAGGCTCAGAGATCCTCTCCGCTGTTCCCCTTTATTTCTGGCGAAGATGAGCCAATCCATGACAGGTATAAGCGTTATAACTTCTTTTGATATGTAATGGGATCACCCATACTTGGCCTGCCATGCACACAAACTGCTATCTGCTATGAAATTTGTTTTCAACATCAAGTTCAATCGCAATAGAATAAAAATTCTTGTAAAAGAAATTGATGACAATCCACCCTAACAAGGCAGATTAAACTTGGTATTGGTAACAGTTAAGGGTGTTAATCTGCCATGAATGAATCACAAAAATATTCCCAACAGTAGTGCAACTAGTCACATTTGCTATTTAGTGAGCTTATAAGGCAGCGGTCCCCATCACATTTCACCGTTGCTCCAATTTTTTGCTCCTTATCTTTTTAGTATTTTTTTTAAAAAAGCCAACTTTATTTTCAATCTAAGAAGTTCGCCAGGAATTTAGTGGCTTTTTCCAATTTTGGGTTTTCCTGGCTAGTTCTTTGCAGTTGCCATATTCTCATTGCATCCTACAATATGGATGGTTGTACTAGAGGTATTCTGTCAGGTGCTTTGGGTGGTATTTATCCTGAGTGCCAGCACAGTCTTATTATTATCAGCATGCTCCATGACATAATGGAGCGACCCAAATTCTTATCATTATCCATCCTCCTCTATGAGTGGGGTGCTACGTTGGTTTTTTTATAAACGGGAGGTAACCTTAAATTAAATTGAGGCGGTTGTTGGAAGGATGGCCCATTCTTTGAATTTCAGCTTTTATATTGCGGTTATAGAATATCTCCTGGCACAAACAGTGGTGGGTTATACCCCTGTATTAAGTTCAAGAAGGATCAGTTTGTCACTCTCTTACGTCATGTCCAGATGGATGGGTTGCATGTGTGGGTGTGTTGTTTGTCCCTGTTGCTGCTCATTTTCCTCCAAGCCTTGCCATTCTGTGTTCTGGTGATAGGATCCCTGCTGTCAATCCTGACGCTCTTGGGGAGCAGATGTTGAATCCGTTGGTGCCACTGTTATCTGCAGTACAACAGTCAGAAGTTGAGGTTTTCCAGTTAGCCGTAGCAACAATTCCCTCCCCTGAGTATAAGCATGTGGATATTCCAGTGATACCCCCTTCCCCATCCAAAATGTCCTGTGAAGCTGCTAATAAACAAGATTATTTATACTTTTTGTTACCTATTACAATTCAGTTGGGCTCCCATATGGTATCCATCAAGGATCTATTGGATACATGAGCACCTAAAAAATCTTTGAGCCTGCAGGTTGCTCAGGATTTAGACCTATATTTTGATGCAGGGTCTTCAGCATTGAGCACTTTGTCAGCCACTATGACCTGGTATGCAGTGAGACGCCCTGTGTCATTCTCAGTGCATGCATTTAGCTTCTATACTGGTTTCTTGTAGTGCTAGATTTGTTAGTTCCTGTCATTATCAAGATTGGTTGGTGGCGTCAACAGGTTAGTATTAATCTGGAGCCAACCTCTTGTCCTTTAGGAACCCTCACACATGTGGCGAATAACCGCTTTTTTATACTTTTTTCCTTGCCAGAGCGGTGGCTTAATCTCTTTGACCACCTTCTCCATTGAGTTACCGCTGGATTTCCCTTCCATCTTATTCCAGTACAAAAAGTTTTATATAGAGAAGGCTAGTCTTCCTTCAGATTCTGAGTATGATCTGGCCTTCTGTATGACAGTAGATGTAGTTAATATCAACTGTTCTTTGTATCCCTATACAGAGCAAGAGGGTAAGGCCCGTAGTTATGGTTAAACAACATGTTCCATAAGGGTTGAGTTTTCCATAAATCCTTGCTCATTGCATCACCCATTATTTATCTCAAAAGACAAATAGCACGTTGTGACCATGTGTGGATTACAGACATTTGAACAATATCATTATGCACAGTACCTATCCTCTTCCTTTTTTGCAAAATTATTAGTAAGACGATTGAAAATATCTGGGTTGTTTAGAAGCTCAATCTTTATGAATATTTCAACAAAATTTGGGTGGTGAATGGATAGGAGTTGCTTAATGTGATTCATACCAAGAGGGGTATATTTGAGTACTTCATAATAACCTTTGGCCTCAAAAACGTGCCCTCTACCTTCCAACATATAAATGACGACGTTCTAGAGGATCTTTGCTTCACCTTGGGTGGCGTACATTGGTAGTATTCTGGTACACTCTTCTACTCCTAACATCATGAAAAGGACCTAAAGGCAGTATTGGCTGTGCTGAAAAAAAGCAGATCTGTATGTGAAGCATTCTAAAAGCAAGCTTCAAAGAAGAGATTTCCTTCCTGGTTGATGTGGTCTTGAAGGACTGGCACACTATTCATTCTAGTAAACTCAAAGCCAACCTTTCATGGCCCACGCCCACCACCCAGAAGCAGCTATATAGCTTCCTGGGAACAATTATTTTCTTAAAAAAAATTTCTCTCTCTATCTCAGTTGGCGGCGCCTCTTTATCCACTGACAGGGAAGAATGTTCTGCTCAAATGGATGGAGAATTACCAACGTGTGTTTGAGGCAATCAAGGGAATATTGTGGTGCTGCCAGTCCTTAAGCCTGCCAATTCAACCCAGCCTTTTATCATGCATCCAATGCCTCGGTGGCTGCAGTTGGAGCAGTCCTGCTTCAGTATCAGATAGGGTAGAACATCCCATCGCCTACTTCTTGCATAAGTTCTCCACCTTTGAATAATACTGGGACATATATGACAAAGAGCTTGCTGTGGTATCATAGTCGCTCATCCACTGGTGGTACCTTCTCCAGGGCGCATGACATGAAGTGGTTGTCCAGACAGACCACAAGGTCTTAGTACTCCAGAAAGCCACAGAAGTTGGGGCACTATCAGGATCAGAAGTTTCATGATCTGTGAAGATTTGATTTCAGATATGGGTTTGTAAAGGGCGCGCTAAATATTCTCCACAACCTTTTGAGTTGTAACCCTTCTCTGAGTCTGACAGATGAATAAATGCAGGAGTTAACAACAATGAATTTCTCACCCAGTTTCTCGCCAATGATCCTACCACAATTTTTAAGGATAACTGGGTGTCAGATGTGTTGTTGGTGTCTCGGGTACTTGCAATCAGACCTCCTACTTTAAGGAGCTAGAGCTGTTTGATCATTTGGGTTCGCTGTGTCATAAATGTACCCATTATTTGTTAATGGAGGGGATTTTGTTCAAAGATAGGGTTTGGGCTTCACTCCACTCCAGGATGATGTAATCTTCACTCATCACAATCCCCATTGGCGGGACACTAAGTAATAAAAATGCCTCAATTTGGTAAAGCAGACATTCAACTGACCGGGATCTCCAAGGATCTGTCATTTTGAATTACTAATTGCATGACGTGCACATGAGACCAGTCCAATAGATCAGGTAGGAATGGTCTCCTCCATCTACTGCCTCAGGCAGAAGGTCTTTGGACCTCAGTATTCATCAACTTTATTATAGAGATTCCAAGTTACAATAGATTAAATGGAGATATGGCGGTTGTGGACTGCTTTATGAAATTCTCCCTTTTTATTCCATTTTGTCATCCATTACCTCTTAGGAGACAACACAGATTTTTGTCTGCCATGTTTTCCATGTTTGGCTTACCGCAGGAAGTGGTAAGTGACTGGGTCCTCAGTTTACCGCTCATTTTTGGGCTGCGCTTCTTCCCACCCTGAAGGACAAACTGTGCCACTTCACCAAGTATCGCTCCAGTAAGATGGCCAAATTGAGAGGGCAATCAGATCCTTGAGCAGCACCTCCGCTGATATGCCTCCACTTTTCAAGATACCTGGGCTGCTAATCTTCCCTGGCACAGTTTGTATATAACAATACCACCCATTTGTTGACTGGGTTTTCCCCATATGAAGCCACCCTGGGGTATAGCCCCTCATTACTAATGGGTGCCTGCCTTTGCCCCAAAGTACCTGCTGCTAAGGAGCATCTACAGCAGATCTGAATAACTCAATCCTTGATCCAGTAACATCTGACCAAGTCTATAAGTTATTACAAGCAGTTTGCAGATTTCAAACGCTTTCCTGTCCATGAGATTAAGGTGGGTTGTTTAGTTATGCTAGATACGTGACACCTGGTATATTTTTTCTTTTGTAGAAGTTCTCAAGCAGGTGTTCTGGCCCTCAAGTGGTGGAGGGGGATTTGGTAAATGGGGCCTTCTGGTTGCTGTCTCTGTTCAGTGGAAGCAGCACCCAGTTTTCCATGCTTCCCAGTTGTCTTCAACCAAAGGAAAAAACCCCGCTGAGCCTGAACCAGTCATTATTGAAGACTCAGTAGATGCAAAGGTGGAGGCCATTCTAACAACATTTAGATCGTGTTGATTGGTGCAGTACTTGATTACATAGAAGGGATTCCCTTCCTATAAGAACTGCTGGGTTAGTGCCAGCAATTGTGCCAATTGTCGCATGTTAGTGGAGGCCTTCCACATTGCACTCCCTGACGCTCCCCGCCCTCTCCAGAAGGTTGCCTCAATCTTGGCAATAAAATTACCCAAGGCACACAACAATGTTGCGCTCACCCATATTTCAGGTAATGGAGTCTCTTGTTCAAAAAGGGAAAAATAATGTAAGCTTGGGAGCAACCTTGTGGCTTAATCAGGCTGAATACCTGTTCTGGACCAAGAAGGGGAATAAGCTAGCAGACATCCCTCATGTCACCCTGGGCGATTTATCCTATGTGGCAGATGAGAGGTGGGTGATGGCGTATCCTTTAAAAGTCGCGCCTCATCCCCTCTGCTAACTACCCAGGAGTTGGTACAGAAATTTTGGGGGGGTCAGAAGGTAGCGATTATCAGAAGCCATCGTCAGCAGAGAGTTTTTAATAATTTCCCCAGCAATAGGTTCCCTCTACTAGTTAAAGTTCTGCTAGTAAAAGTCAATTAGTAACTGGCAAATGAAAATGATTGATTCATTCTCAGGCCTATTAAGTCCCATCATCTTCTCCCTAAAGATTGCTGTCAAAGAAGAGCTCATCCTCAACAGATACAGTGTGATAAACCCTTTCAATATGCAATGGGATTATACATACTTAGCCTGGACATGGGTGCAACTTGTGATCCTCCGGAGGAGAATTTGTCATTATGCCAAGCAAAAGCATGGCGCAATAGAAATTCTTGTAAATGAATTTGATACCAATCTGCCTGGGAAGGGCAGTTCCAAATTGGTATTGGTAATAATTTAGGGTTTTGATCTGTTATGACAAAATTTTGAAGATATTCCTGACAGTATTATACCTTGTCCCAGTTCCCTATTCAGTGAGCTTATAAGGCAGCAGTCCCTAACAGGTTCCACTGTCACTCCATACTTTCCTTTTCCGATATTTAGCTTTTTTATAAGAATGCTAAAAATCAGATTGATTTGTAAATTTAAGAATTTCACCAGGCATTTAGTGGCTGTGATCTCCAATTTTAGGTTTTCCTGGATATTTCTTGTGGTTGACATGTTCTCTTTGCATCCTACAATATAAATGGCCGTATCAGAGGTATTCCGTCAGGTGCTTTGGGTGGTAACTCATCCTGAGCTGCAGCACAGTCTTATGATTATCTGTACGCCCCATAACAACCCAAGAAGCCTCATACCCATGGGTTGGGTAACTGAGAATGATCATTGCAACAACTACTATGGGGATGGCTAGCATTCAGAAGAGGCAAGAGTTATGTACAACTTAAAGATTAATTATAATTTTGACTTATTGTTCATTTTAGAACTTATTCTTATATCCAGATGCAACTTGTTCCAAACTCAATACTCAGTGCTAAAAATCACCCATGGTCTTTATGAATTGGGCGCCAAGCCCTATGGATGGACCACGTTGTATAGTCACTTTTAACAGAAACCTGGAACTGAAAAAAATGGGGGAAATGCACGCTAGTCAGATACTAGTGGCAAAGGCCACTAATAGTGACACTGGCAGAAGCCTTTGAGTGATTTCAATTTATTCATCGCTAAAGCTCCTCAAAAAATCAAAAAATTTGGAAACTCCTGTTGGAGGTGCGAACTGGAGAGGCACAGTGATAGCAGTAGACCTTAGCTGTTGGATGAATGCAAGACAAGATACGTTCATAATGTGTGAGCAACCTAATAGTATGGACAATGATATTCTGGAATTCCTGTTACATCTGGTGATATGCCTGACAATAGAGAAGAGAATGATAACCCCACAATCCTCATTAGTTGGACCTACAATAGCAATGAAGAGCCAATGAATAGAACCTATCTATCTATATTCTGGCGTCATCTGAATTAAAGCTGTTGACCTCAAACAGCGAGGTTAGCATAAACTCCAAAAGTGACCAAATGATCATTCAAGTCACATTGTTCTAGGTGAACCCCTAAAGCAGCGCGAGTTACAGATCTTGCCATCTATGCAAAGGGACACCAAATGGCAGTGGACTGCTGATTACCTTTTTAATGAATCAATGCTTATCTGGATTAGTAAACTAGGATGGATCCCCTTGAACGTTGGATGAGAATAAAGGCAAAACTGAAGCATGATAGCGTCAAGTACAAAAAATTAAAACCTTTAAGTGAACTGCCACCATCAAACAGCAAAAATATGCCCTGGCAACCCTGAGGCTCTTGAAGCAAGACATCAAAGTACAGTGAAGCGACTATTGAAAGATAAAAAGCAGTAATGAGCTCTCCTAAGCAAGCAGGACTCCAAGATCTAATTAGATGCCACTTACCAGCATCAAAGCCTAGTGGTGACAATGACAAAGAGAGCCTGGAGAGGCTCAAGGAAATTTGATCCTGGGCCAAGATTGTCGCAGTTAGCGGTATATTTTATGGTGATTTACGCCCCAAAGTAGAGTCAAATAAGCCCTTGGAGTCAAGGCCATAACCCCTAAATGTTACTGATGACCTCCCTAAGATCATTGACCTGAAATGGGTTCTGTCTTTGCCTGCCAGGGCTGAGGGAAACAGCTCTCCAGAGGCAGATAATCTGGAGGAAATTGACCCCAATGTCCAGAAATTCTTTTGTTATGAAGTTACAGAATTTAACTTAATTTGTAAAATTCCAATTCTGTTTAAAGGCTAATATTTTAAGCTCAGATCAGGTTTTGTTAATAGCTTTTAAACCAACATAAATCTTTTTTAGTTTTATGACAAAGCTGAGAAATACATTGCTTTTTTCAGATAAACAGTTAAGTTTAATAAAGTTTAGGTATTAATTTGTACAAGGTTTCCCATACTTTTTTATTTTCATTAATACCTCTATTGGAACCATCATGATGGTTAGAGTCCTTTTACCACTCTGGTTTAACTCCCAAGTTGGACGTGAGCCTGCCTCCCACGCTGCAGCCTATTCAGCTGACTCCGCCATGTCTTATTTTGCCACATTTTACTGCAGTTCTAACGATACCTTACCCAGCTCTCAGGGACTCATGTCCCTGATGGTTGTCATCAGTTTGGTATGCGTTTTATATACCAAATTTATATTGAAACATAACCAAAATTGCCTGGGACGTTGCTTCCTCTTGCTGGGTCACTTTACCTTGTTGTCAACCTTTTGCATGGCGCTTTTCCTTCTGAGACCTCCTGCGCTCCAGTTTCCTAAGATTACCTGAGAAAAGCCTCGCTTTTATATTGAGCTTTTTCTTCTGTATGGTGTCTAGAGTTAGCCCAACCCTCTCAGAGTTGTCTCTTTTTTAAGCGGTTCTTGGGCTGGTACTGTTATATTCCTCCTGGCTTTAGTTGTTATCTTCTTCAAAGGGTGTGATGAGGGCGGTGAACGGCTCCCCTCACTCAAGACGCTAATACAGTGTGCAGTACCTGCTAATACCAGCTTCACTTTCCACCGTTCACGCGATTAAAATTTAAAAAAGATCTTCACTACGTTGTCCAGCCTTAAGGCTCATCAGAAGTCTCAAAGCAAGGACTTAGGTGAAGGCCTCCTTTTCCAGGCTGCTGCTCCATGAGATTCCAGAAGGAGCTCACTAAGGGTTTTTCTCCTCTGGTCAGAATAATAGATCTCTCCTGGAATCTCAATCATCATTAGAAACCTTTGTCAAGCCCCATAAGTTTCCCCCTGCCACCTTTAAGGACTATAACTCCTTTGTCCACTTGACCCAAGGAGACCTCACTACGTCACATTACTTGAGCATTTTCTAAGAGAAGGCATCAAGGTTGTAATCTCTTGAACGGTTGAAAATGGTCCTCCTCCGCAAGTCCCTAGATAATGGTGCTGCACTTGGCATATTGGATTACCCTCCCCCCTTATCTGGGACGTTCTCCATCCTTGAATCTCTGTTGTCCAACAGCCTCTGTGCTGCCAAGCCTAACTGTACTGCGGAACAATAGATTTCTAGAATTAGACAACTCCATCTCTGTGGTGCATCATCAGGGCACCTATATTATTAAAGTTGAAACCAGTCAAGTTTCAGATCCCGTGGTGACATATCCAGCTTAAGCGCTAGCTTTATGGACACCTCCAACCTGACCTTAGAATTTCCCCTTCTGTACTCTTCCAGTACTGCTTAAAACCAGCAGTGAGCTTTCTAGAAGGTGAGACTGATCCACCGTCATAGGTGGGGGTATCCTCACTACCAGCCCTGCACAGCTGCATTCTATGGAGTACCCCTCGCTTTTATTTCAATAGTAGATGGGTTAGTAAAACTAACCCGTTTGATTAAGAGCATTCACTTCACTTAAGCCATGAAACCTCAGTTGCTTTTTTAAAACCTATTCCTCCTGTCCACCCCGTTGCCCCAGTTGGCCCTGTTGAACAACTTTTCCCTATTACTCCAGATTCATCTTTTCTGGTGGACCCTATCCAGAAATGGGTAGATATCCATGAAAAGATTACTGAGGAACTATCCTTGGCTGACCCCGCCAAAAGCTTGGTCGTCCTGACTGGTGTAGTTTCATGCAATAAGGACCACCCTCCCACCAAACATAGAGTATTAAGCTACCCTACTCTATTTGAATCCTGTGGGCAACTCACTGGCAATGTGAAGTCATACACTGTTGAATCCTCAGGGAAAACTCTCACTTATACTCCAC
Source organism: Massospora cicadina (assembly GCA_022478985.1). Classification (NCBI taxonomy): domain Eukaryota; kingdom Fungi; phylum Entomophthoromycota; class Entomophthoromycetes; order Entomophthorales; family Entomophthoraceae; genus Massospora; species Massospora cicadina. The sequence goes on from JAKSZP010003185.1 coordinate 20,053, forward strand.
CCTCTAGGCTTGGAGCCATTCTGACCTCCCCTTGTCTCTGTAGAAAATAAATTCTCCTCTGCGTACTTCTTGTTCATTGCTACCTTCTCCTCTGCAGGGAAGGATTTACAAGCGCTTATTTTGGTAAACACTGGCGCTACTGAAAACTTTATCTGTCAAGATCTGGCGGAGGCCCTGGACCTACCCTTGAGTGTTGGTCAGTTTGTAAAAGGTGGTGCATCTCGGACCATTCCAAGGTACTGTGTACTATCACCTGTCACTTTCAGTCAGGCGATGGGTACTTTGGAGAGCTTCTCGACTAAAAACCTCCTGTACCACTTTATTCTAGCGTTGGCTGGTGGTGACGGTTTGACATCTTCACTAACCTTGTGGACTCTACCATGCATGCAAAGTTTCCTGGAGGAGTCATGGTTACCATCCCTTGCCTGGATGAGAGCGCATGGCGCTCCCAATAAGGTGGGGCCCCTCTCCTAAGATGGGCCTAGACTCTATTTAAATGACTGACACCCCAACCTCAGTATTTATCCTGAATGAATGCATATGTGGATATGCTGACCCGTTTGATCCCACTAAGGCCCGCCCACTCCCTGTGCACATCAAGTTTGACTTTGAGTTTAAGTTAACCGTGGACCTTGTCAAGATATCCTCTCTAATTTATCCCTTGTCCTTGAGAGAGGAGGCTGACTTAGACGTTTGGGTTAATGCTATGCTCTCTGAGGTCAAATCTTCAAAAACCTTAACCGATGTGTTCCACCCACTCAGTTTGTAGAGATGTATGATTACTTACTTCGTCCCTGCGTTGATTATGGCAATCTGAACAATGTGACAGTGCCTGACCCCCATCCTCTCCCCCTAGAGCAACAGATTTCCCGCTACTTGTGAAAGCTAGGGTGTTCAGCAAGCTGGACTTCCTTGACGCCTTCCCTATATCTGCGCTAAAGAAGGCCAAGTTTGGTTGACCGCTTTTTGTACTTGGAAAGGCATCTACCAGTTCAGGGTCATACCAATTAGTATGAAGAACGCCTTCGCCTGCTTTCAGAGATTCATTGATGCTGTCTTTAAGAGCCCTTATGGGAACCTACGCAATTTTATACATGGATGACATACTAATCTTCTCCCCAGATGCAGAATCCCACGCCCACCACCTTGTATTCGTCATGGAGCGACTTGCTCAGGAGAACTTTACTATTAAGGCTAGCAAGTGCTAGTTTTCAGTTCTAAGTTGAGTTCTTAAAAAGCATTATTTTCTCCAACGGCAACATGATTGCCCCAGATAAGGAAGCAGCCATCCGCAATTGGGCTAGTCCCTCACCTCTCACAGAGTTACGCAGCTTCCTTGGGACATGTAATTTCCTCAAGAATTTCACCCCCCAGCTCTTAGAAGTTGCCGCCCCTCTCTTCACCACATCAGAGAAGAAGATTTTCAGTTGGGCCACATAATGTAACGCCGCGTTCCACGCCATTAAGTACATACCTTGTTCAGCCAAGTGTTAGCACATGTAGACCACAGCCGTCCCTTTAATGTCGCCACTGAAGCTTCCAGATTTTTGGTGGGAGCCGCTCTGTTTCAGGATGTGGAGGATGGAGTGGAAAGGCCTGTTGCTTACTTTTCTAAGGAGATAACCCTGGCGCAGCTCAACTACACTATTTACAATAAGGAGCTACTTGCTGTTGTTGAGGCGGTACAACACTGGGGCCACCATATGCATGAGTCCAAGTGGCCCTTTACTGTCTGCACTGACCAAAAGGTGATGATGTAATACCGCGCCCCCAGAAGCTATCCCCTCGCCAATCCCAGTGGTTGGAAACCTTTTAGTGTTTAATTTCCAATATGACTACATTAAGGGTAGCCAAAACCTGTTACAAATGCCCTATCCCATAACCCTGCCTTCGCTCCTGACCCAGCACTAGTTGACGCTCACAATACCCAGGTGTTAATTAATCCAGAACAGGTGAAAATAGCCCACTAGCCAACCCCCACCCTCTCTGCTCATGATGGAACTTATGGAAGGAGATACTGACGCCCCTGCCCGCGTTAGGTTGTCCCAACCTCTTTCTGCTGACTATAACAAGATTAAGCAGTCCTGCCATAAAAATGGCGAACCCTTTGACAAAGGTTGCCATTTTCTAGATGGGGTTATCCTCCATCAAGGCAAGTGGTGGTTACCACTTGGACCCCTGAGAGAGGAAGTGATCCACAAAGCTTATGACCCTCCCACTGCTGGAAATCCTGGCAAGGACAAGACATTTGAGTTTGTCCTCCACTCCTACAGTTGGAATGGTATTGCCACAGATGTGGCAAAATTCACAAAGTCCTGCTTGACGTGTAACCAGTCAAAGCCTAGTCGCCTGAAGAGAACTGGGCTGCTTGTCCCCCTCCAATCTGCAGAGGGCCCTTGGACATCAGTGTTTGTCGATTTTATCTTTTGTAATTCCCCTTGTCCCAGTTTATGATGCAATAATGGTTGTAGTAAAAACGTTTTACCAAGATGGCCAAATCATCCCCTGCAAGACCACTATTACCTCAGTTGAGACAGCCCGCCTCTTTGTGAACCACATCTTTTGTCTACACTGCCCCCAATGAGATTTTCAGCAATTTCAGCCCGCAATTCACTATCCAGTTCTGGGAAGTCCTACTATTAACCTTAGCATCCGCCCCTGCCTCTCCACAGCCTTCTACCTCCAGTTGGATGGGCAGATGTAGAGGTTGAACCAAGGTATGGAGCAATTCTTGCGTAATCATTCCAACACTGAACAAAACGATTGGACCTCTCATTTTCCGCTGGTGAAATTTGCCTATAGAAACCTTACACATACTTCTACAGGCACATCCCCTTTTTCGCATACTATGGTACACTCCAGCTTTAAACTAAGTCCGCGGATTGAGTCCACCGTTGTTGCTGCCAATGAGAGCGTTATAAAACTCAGAGACATACACCAGGCAGTGAAGGACCATCTTGTTGACGCTTAGAGGATCTCCAAAGCATATGCTGACTGCAAGCGCTGCAAAAACCTTGAGTACAAGCCAGGCGACTTAGTCATGGTCAACGCCAAGAACCTTCACCTGAAGCAACCCTGTCGCAAGTTAGGATCCAAGCATGTTGGACCCTTCAAGATCATTAAGAAGGTTGGCCCGTCAGCTTACCAGGTTGACATGACCCCTTCCATAAAAGTGTTAAGCACCATACATTAGTGACTCCTGACCCCCTTCAATAGTCCCATGCCGCATCACCCTGAGCCTGTCATAGTAGATGGCGAATCCCAATATGAGATTGATGCTGTTCTTGCTTCCTACCTATCCTGACGCCGCCTACAGTACCTGGTGTCCTGGAAAGGTTATGATGAGACTGAGAACAGCTGAGTATCCAATTGAGACATGACCAACACTTGGGACCTAATTTGCAACTTCCACACTAGATTCCCCGACGCTGTAGGTCTTACCCAAGCCTCATTAGCCTCCATGAAGTTGCATACCTTAACAAGAACTTTGCCTTATCCAATTTCCCCTCAGGCGATGTAAAACCCCACCCAAGAGCGGAGGATGATGTCACAGTTAGTGAAATATTTCCTGGTGTTGAACGCCCTTTTAAGCAAAGTCAGTTAAGCCCTTGAAATTAAGGACAGAACCCCTAATGGTAACTGATGACCTCTTCAAGGTCATTGACCCAAAATGGGTTCTGGTTTTTCTAGCCAGGGCTGAGGGAACCAGCTCTCCAGATGCAAAATTTGTTGAAAATCGACCCCAAAATCTGGAAAATCATGCGTTACAGAGTTACAAAATTTAGTCAGATTTTTAAAATTTCGATTTTGTTGAAAAAGAAAATTTTAAAGCTTGAATTCAGTTTCATTAATTGCTTTGAAACCATCACAAATCTTCCCTTTAAATTTAGGCCCAAGCTGATAAAGGCTTTTCTTTTCTCAGATAAACAGTTAAATTAATATGATTTTGGGATTATTTATACAAGTTTTCCCACACTTTTTTGTTTATTTTCATTAATATACATCTGTTGGAACCATCGCAATGGCCAGAGTCCTTTTCCCGCTCTGGTCTAATTCCCAAGTTGGGCGTGAACCCGCCTCCCACGCTGCAGCTTATACCACTGAAACCGCCATTTCTTATTTTATCACTTTTCACCGCAGTTCTTATGTTACCTTACCCAGCTCTCAGAGACTCATGTCCCTGATGGTTGTTGTTAGTTTGGTATGCGTTTTATATACCAGATTTATATGGAAAAAGAACCAAGATTGCCTGGGACGTTGCTTCCTCTTGCTGGGTTACTTTGCCTTGTTGTTGCACCTTTTTCCTGGCGCTTTTCCTTCTGCGACCTCCTGCGCTCCAGTTTCCCTCAAAAAGATATTCTAGGTCAAACCCCCTCCATCAAAGTCTCTTCTGACTTAGATATTATCAAGCATGAAACTGAGAACTTCTATGGTAATTTTTTCAATACCGCAAAACTAAAAGATTGGCGACCAAATCCCTGATTGACCTAGCCAAGATGGCACTAGGGGAATTCTCAGCTAAAGATAGGCAGAATCTCACAACTTAAATTACCATTTCAGAATTTAAATGAGCTCTCAAAGACTCACCTAAAGGAAAGGTGCTGGGCCTCAACAACATGCACGTTGAAATGAAAATAGTATATGTGACTGAATTGCGCTTGAATCAATCATATGTTCACCCACTAACTGCAAACCAGAAACCAAATCCTGGGGCCAGAAGACCTAATTGTGTTTTTGTACAAGAAAAAGTTCGATGGAACTTTTGGAACTGTCTCCCAATAGCCCTTTTTAATTGTTAACTATAAATTCTTAATGCACAACTTATTTAACTGCATGATGACCATGGCACCGCTAATTCTACACAAGGCCAACATTGGTTCATAGAGGGATGTACGATCTGGGACATTATCAGCTTAATCTAGAATTTACTGCAGGACATGCAAGGATCTGAGGATGGCTATTTTATGTATTAAACTTGGAGAAGGCTAAAGATTATGTAGTGTGGCCCTTCTGGCACATGGCAATGCAAACAGTCAGAACCCAAATGCCTTTCTTGAGTTTCAACCTTATTTAGGCTTTATGACTAAGGTAATTATTGCCAGCAGTCTTTGGACGCCATTCAATCAGGCAGTGTAAGGAGACTATCTATAACTCTCCTGTTCCCAGCGTGGTAGTGCTTGGTGCACAGGGCTAACGCCAGGGAACTAGTTGTTATTACTAAAGGTACTAGAGCACAACAGAGGGTGCTGGAGCAATAATAACTTAAGTAAAAAAGTGCGACTTTAATAATAAATAACCACATAAAAGCGACGCGGTGCACAAGGGAAGAAGTGGTAAGCAACCCAGGTTAGAGGGAACCTGGCTGACCCAATGGTGCACAAGGGTATAGCCTAATCATAGACAAAACGGAATAGTTAACATAGCGTGAGACCTCCTACAAGAGGTCTGCGCACAGGATCGTCTGGGATAACATAGATAAAATAATGGGAAAATGGGAAAAGTTATTGTGAGAAGTCAACCAACAAGGAATGTTGGTCACGAAAATCAAATATAAATAGAGTTGGGGTAATTTGGGGTCTGCCAAAGTGGTCCTAAGCATCAATTCACCAATAGGCAAATGCTTCCATCCCAATTGGTAGAATACGCTGAAACTGACTTCACTCAAGTAATTGATTGAAGTTGTACTCTACCCAAACTCATAATTTTGTAAATGGAACAGGTTTCAAAACCCCATTCCTCAAGCAACTGAATCATACCGTCCACATTAATTAAATATATCGTCCGTTTTAATGCCTGGGCTGATGCAAGGGGCTGAGCATTAGGCACCTCACTAGTACCAACCTGGGCATATTTGGCTTGTACCCAGCGTTGGTCTACTGTGTGCCTGAGGTCGGGGAGGGCCTGAAGCTTCACCTTCTGGGCCTCCTGTCGCCCAGCCTTATCCTTGAGGTTGGTACCCGCTATCATGTCATTTAACCATGACATTACCCTCTCCTCCCAATGGGGCTCAACCACCCCTCCAGGGGCTTGCGCTAGGGAAAAGTTCTTGTGGGCTGGGGCCAACTTCATCGCGGCAATGGTCAGTTTGGGTTGAGATCTAGCAGCCTGGGGGAAACGCTTATGGAAAGCTTCAATCAGATCTTGGGCGTGCACACAGTCACGTGCTGGGACCCAACTGTTCTCTGCAACGTCAAAACCCTCCCAGGATACCAGGTACTCAAGTCTTCTCTTAACACGGCGGGAGACTACTATTTCCTCCACTTTCCACTCTGGCGCCCCATCCACAAGATAGGCCTCAGGAGTCTCGAGTAGAGGGCCCTTGAACAACGTCAATTTGCTCTCATGAAAGACAGAGAAGATCCAAAAAGAAGAGGGAAGATCTAGCTGGTATGAGGCATGGCCCACCTTTCTAACAACGCGATAAGGGCCAATCCTCTTTGGTCCCAGCTTCTTGCATGGCTGTTTAATAGGGATGTTATGAGCATCAAGCATCATGAGATCCCCTTCCTTATATGCTGGACCCACTTGGCTCTTCCCATCAGAATTCTCCTTATACACTTTCATTGCCGCCTCCAAACTTGTGAAAACCCCCTGATGGACCTTCTTGATAGTCTTGGCAAATTCCACCACCGCTTCAACCTTAGATCCACAGCTGGACTCCATGTTAAAGGTGGGGTTAAAGCCATGGTTGGCGAAAAAAGGGGAACAACCGATCAAAGAGTGCAAAGTTTTGTTGTAGCTAAATTGGGCTATAGGAAGGTGAGAAGCCCAATCTGAATGATCTGTGGCGGTGTAACACCGCAGAAACTGTTCTAAGCACTGGTTTACTCGTTCAGTCTGCCCATCTGATTGGGGGTGATAGGCAGTTGAACGGCATGGGTGAACCTGAAGAGTCTTACACAACTCTTCCCAAAAGATGAAGGTAAACTGGGATCCCCAGTCACTGATAATTTCTTGTGAACCCCATGGAGCGCAAACACATGAGTGACGAAGAGCCTAGACATCTCAGACGTGGTTATTGTCGTTCTGCAAGGAATAAAGTGGGCGAACTTTGTAAAAACGGTCCACCACCACCATGATGCCATCATAACCATCTGAGGCAGGTAACTCCACAATGAAATCCACCAATAGGGAAGTACAGGGCCCTTCTGCCTTTTGGACTGGTACCAACAACCCCACTACGGTTGATGATTGGGTTTCATTTGATTGCAGATCAGGCACTCTTTACATTACCGCCCCACCTGAGCAGGCAAGCCCTTCTGGTTGTAGGTGAGTCGTATCAACTCCAAGGTCTTTGCTTTCCCAGGATGACCAATGGTGATTCCATCATAATGGTCCCAGATGATTTCCAGGCGCAGTGGTCCAGCAGGAACCCATAGGCGCCCCTGAAACCACACCATCTCATCCTTTACATGATAACCCCTGGATAAGTCTTCCTAATTCAAAGCGCTCTTTGCAAGTACCATAGTATATTCAGCTGATAGCGGCTGAGAAAGGACTACCTTTCTGAACATACTTATTCCTCTGCATCTTCCAGAGGTGCGAGCGCTGGCATGTTGGCCATGGGAGTGGGAAGCTGAGATAAAATCTTACCTGGCATAATCATCAACTGGGTGTTATGAACCTCTACCTCCTTTGGATCAGGAGCTAAAGCAGGGTTGCAGCTTAAAGCATCCGCCAAACCATTATCCTTGCCCTTGGTGAACTCGTAAGAAAAGGAAAATTGGGCAAGAGTCTCATGCCAACGGGTCTTCTGTGGGGTAGACATGAGGGGCGCGGTAGTACAGCAAGGCATGGTGATCTGTATGTACACGGAAATGTTGGGAGGAGCCATGCAAGTGGTGACGCCAATAAGTCAACGCCTCCACCACTGCTAGTAACTCTTTGTCATAAAGGGCGTAATTCAACTCAGGCAGAGACATTTTCCTAGAAAAATATCCCACTCGATGCTCTATCCCATCTTCGCCTACTTGTAACAAGGCAACCGCTATGGCGAAGTTGAAAGCATTAGTAGACACAATGAACTCTTTATTGGGGTCGACATGGCGAAGAACTGATGTGGACAACAGGGTGCACTTCACTTCTTGAAAGCATCCTCCAAAATGGGGACCATTGAAGCACCTTTGCACCACTAACCTTATATAAGGGTACTGCGACCTCGGAAAGATTGGGCATGAACTTCTTGAGGAATGTACACGTCCCCAAAAAGCTCCTCAATTCCTTGGCTGAGGTGGGGGTGGGCCACTCACGAATAGCCTTCTCCTTGTCTGGAGATATCATGTGTCCTTGGTCAAACATGACGTTGCCCAGAAAAGTGACCTGGGACTTGAAAAATTCACACTTGCTAATCTTCAGCGTAAGGCTGGCTGCCTTTAACCTCTCCACCACTTGCCAAAGGTGTACTGCATGGGACTCATGATCAGGGGAAAACACCAGGATATCATCCATGTAAGCAATCGCGCATACCCCTAACAAGTCCCCCAACGCTTCATCAATGCGACGTTGGAAGTAGCAGGGGCATTCTTAAGCCCAAGGGCATGACCAAAACTGGAAAATCCCTTTTCTGGTATGGAAGGCGGTTAACCACTCTTGTCCCTTTTTAATCCAAATCTTATTGAACGCATTGAGGCAATCCAGCTTGGAAAAGACCTTAGCCTTCTCCACATAGCGCGCAATCTGAGAATCCAAAGGGATGGGATGTAGATCTGGTACAGTGACGTTGTTGAGGTTCCCATAGTCTACACATGGGCGTAGAGTACCATCAGCCTTCTCAACAAAGAGAAGTGGGAGCATACAGGGGAGGTACGCTGAAAAATAGCACCTTTGGCTAACTGTTCCTTCACCCACACATCCAACGCCTCTTCCTCCCGGACAGTCAATGGGTAAATGGGGGAAGATATATGCACCAGATCCACAGTGAGCTTGAAGTCACAATCAAACTCATAGTGCTCAGGTAGTGCATTAGCAGATGCTGCATCAAAGGAAGATTCCAAACCCTCCAAACAAGAAGGTATAAGAACCTCCTCAGTAGGCTTCAGCATAGGGGCAAGGCTACGGGTGTAAAGGTGGGGCCAGTGGGGCAATTCGCCCTGAACGTTAGCCTCATACAAAGGAACAACTAATGTGCGACCAATATTTAATGTAAGGGATAGGGTATTCTCTTTCAAGTTGGTTTTAACTTCAAACTTTTGCCACTACTCCACTCCCAAAATGATAGGGCAAGAGGTTTTGACAGCCTGGAAGTGATTCGACAAGCGGTACTTGCCAACCTGATAGTCTACTGTCCCCATAATCTTCAGAGTGGGAATACCTTGGGACGCCCCTCCTGTAACCATACCACCCTGGAAAGTAATTCAGCTCAAGGTAGTCGGCTAGGATTTGGTCCATAAAGTTATCAGAGGCGCCAGTATCCACCAGAACAGTGGTGTTGAATTTCCCTAAAGGGGATGAAAGGGTAGCAGTCAGTAGAAAAAACCCAGAATGGTCTTTATTAATAACAGACAGCGCCAGAACATCACCAACAAACTCATCTTCTGGCATTAACATGTTACCCCTGGTATGATTTGGAATCAAAGAATGGAGAGAGATATTTGGCCACTCTTACTACTGAGGCCACATATCGCACCACATCCTCAGCAGGGGCATAAACATTGTTGTATTGTAAGCGCAGCTCTTTTTCAACTTCCTTAATGCTGCAAATCATGAAAGAGGTCAAACGGGGATTATCTGGGGTGATTTGGTACACAGAAATAGGATCCATACCTGAGCCATGAGAGAGCAAATATGGTTCAGGGTTATACATAGTGTTTCTTTTATAAAACGCGTTTTTAGATGCAAATGACCCTATTCCCATAACAGCAATGGAATATCCAATGTTATCCAATGCCAACACCCCCAGGGCCCTCTTTGCCAATTCCTCTGAAATCATCTGAATGCGCTGTCAAAGTAAAATCTGTTTATTTAAATTATAATTTGGCAATTTTTGGTGGAAAGTTGGGGAATCACGACTTTTGGACCTCGAAGCATCCATATCCACCAGGTATGAGCATGAAGGGTGGGTACTTTACAGTTGGAGGCAACTATAATAATGCCGAGATGCTCCAACTTTTGGGGAAAAGAAGAAACAGTGGTGCAGCTGACCACAGCCAAAGCCCACAGCTGGCACCCACCATTTACACTTTGGAAAAGTCCCACACGGAAATAGTTTGTGCACATAAAATTAAGTAGTTGGTCAACTAATGTAAGGAGAGTGTCTATAATTCTCCTGTTACCAGCGTGGTAGTGCTTGGTGCACAGGGCCAATGCCAGGGAACTAGCCGTTATTACCAAAGGTACTAGAGCACAGCAGAGGGTGCTGGAGCAATAATAATTTAAGTAAAGAAGTGTGATTTTAATAATAAATAACCACCCAAAAGTGACGCGGTGCACAAGGGAAGAAGGGGTAAGCAACCCAGGTTGGAGGGAACCTGGGCGACCCAACGGTGCACAAGGGGATAGCCTAATCATAGACAAAACAGAATGGTTAACATAGCGTGAGACCTCCTCCAAGAGGTCTGCGCACAGGATCATCTGGGATATTATAAATAAAATAATGGGAAAATGGGAAAAGTTACTGTGAGAAGTCAACCAACAAGGAATGTTAGTCACAAAAATCAATTATAAACAGAGTTGGAGTAATTTGGGGTCTGCCAAAGTGATCCTAAGCATCAATTCACCAATAGGCAAACGCTTCCATCCCAATTGGTAGAATATGCTGAAACTGACTTCACTCAAGTAATTGATTGAAGTTGTACTCTACCCAAACTCATAATTTTATAAATGGAATGGGTTTCAAAACCTCGTTCCTCAAGCAACCAAATTGTACCTTCTGCATTAATTAAATATCTTGTCCATTTTAATGCCTGGGCTGATGCAAGGGGCTGGGCGTTAAGCACCTCACTAGTACCAACCTGGTCATATTTGGCTTGTACCCAGCGTTGGTAAACTGTGTGCCTGAGGTCAGGGAGGGCCTGAAGCTTAACCTTCTGGGCCTCCTGTCGCCAAGCCTTATCCTTGGGGTTGGTACCCACTATCACGTCATTAACCATGACAGGCAGGGCCTCAGCCAAGGCAATCCCATGTTTCCAATTTCATCCAACTTCACGGCAAACATCCTGTTGGATGTGGCAGACATAAAGCTCCAGGGAATTTTCCACCCCAACAAATGGCCTGTAAAAATACAGACGTTCACTGATGAAAAGGTTGTAGGGATTAGCTCCAAAGACATCCTTTAAGAATTCAATGAGATTCTCAGCTCCTATCCATTGATGTCAAATGAAAAAATAAATATTGAGTAGACCGCTATAGTAAAAATTAGTAAACTTAAGTTCAACCATCATCCAATATGATCCCCCTCTGCCCAACCCAGATGTTCCGCTATTTGGTTATTTTATTTAATGAAAAAGGTCTGGATGTCAAGGAGATGGAGCAAGCGCTGCTAACCAGTATATCAGTCCAAATGGCCTCTGAGAATACGTGCGCCTGAACCTCAAAGGCAAGGTACTTGCAATAAACACTTTTATTTTGTCAAGCTCTGGTACATCTCCCATGTACTACCAATGAGTCTGACGCTGGAATTTAAGACAAAAACACTAATCAAACCTTCCAGTGGCATAAATCAAAAGTGGCGATCGCTCTGGAAACCCCTTTAAGCCCAAAGTGAAGGGGGTATGGGCCTAATAAACTTCAAAACCCACGCTCAGAGGATATGGACTAATTCATTCCTCTGCATGGTGCAGATGCACATGCGCTTCCCAGACCTCACGTGGGGCATCATTGTTCCTGAGTTAAAGCCAAACAAGAACCCATCTTATTGCACACATTTCAAGAATGTATGATGAACCAACCAAAACTGCACTCCTGGCAGAAAAATCCCTACTACTGGCAGCTGTGCAACTAGGAAGTGAGGCTAGGCAATTTGTCATTCAAAATTTTGACATGGGTTTCTAACCAAATTTGATGGGATATCAAATCCTACAATTTAGTGATAATCTCAGCAGTGACATGGGAAGAGAAGAATTAATTTGGCAAGTAAAGCACCAATAAGGCAATAAATCTTTCACAAATCTGCTCTAAGAAATATGGGATACTGCTCCCAAAATATGTCTAAATCCACCAACCTGACCCAAATACTAAATGACTTGGTGGAGGAGGGGCACAGAACCAACTACAACCTCAGGGAGTTGGTGTCAGGACTAAATTTTAAGTTGGTTTCCTCCATCCAGTGATCAATCACCTGGCAAATCCTGCACTGGGCTATCAAGTTGGGCAAGCACTGCATCCTGGACTCCCCTCACAAAGACTACCCAGTATGTGACAAGTTAAAAGCAGAAATTGGCCACCATTACTTCAAGTGCGCCACCTTCAAACGTTACTGGTCTACCTTGAGGCACTTGCTTATTCAGAAAACAATTTCCAGATTCGCACCTCTTGCAAGACCTTTTCTTTATGCAAATTTTGAAATCCCATCAAAATCAGCTCCAAGCCTTCCTGCACCAATATTGTATTTGGATAATCAACTCAGCAATCATGACCAAGCAACTGAGCCATGAGCGCCCCATTAAAAAGGTCTGGTCTTGAAGACAATCCTGATTTTCTCCAATCAACTTAGGCAGTACTCAAGATTTTTGCATTTAATTCGTGGGTATTATAAATCCATACACCTGGATTCCCCAAATATTGGTTTTTAATGTGACAAAGTGACCAACAGACTTAAGCTCCACTGGCCCATAAGCCCATAAATGCTAGAACTGTGTCTAGTGATGGCGATCACTAACCATTCCTGGTTGGTGTCGCTATCCAATTAGTTGCATCTAACCCAGTACTTTTTATTAGGCAGAAACTCTTGTTTTAGTCATTCTTTCTAGCCCTTGTTCCAATTTTTTTAAAATAAAGGTATGGAGTTATTAAGTAGAATAACATTTGTTCTTTGAAAAAGATGTTTACCCAAATCTGGTAACAAAGAGTTGGATGTTGGTGATTAAATGAGAAATCTCATATCAAGCGGAGTATCTGTAATATGACTATCACAAGCAGCATTGATTAGCTTTTGTTATCTTTAAGAGTTTTGAGATCAGTCTGCTTGTCCCAGGGTATACAAGGGGCTTGATAGTTGTTGTCACTTTGTATCAAATTATTGTGGTTAACTGGTATATGAAGGCCTTGATAAATAAAAATTCTTCAGTTTCCAGTAAATTTAAAAAGAAATTTGTTTGCAGTCAACAGGATAATAAGTTTTTACTAATTCATATCTTGTAAATTTTTTAAATGTTGGCAAGGATTCTTCTATAGGGTCATGAAACATCATAGTAAATACTCAAAGCTTCACCTACAACATTAAACTATACAGAACAACCATTATTTGAGTCAGAATTTTGTTTAAAGACTCCATTTTAAGAACAAACAGACCAATCATAAAATGAGTAGACACTAGGAATTAGTTTTTAATATACAAAAAGTTGCCTTTATAGTGAGTCACCAAGTGAATCCAGAATGAAGGATAAATCAATTAGGGCTATTGCCATAGAGGGATAAAAATCACTGTAGACAAACTTTGTAAGGTCTTCTACCACAGATATAAATCTGAACAGGACCGTTCAACCATTTAGAACTAAGATGGAAACCAACCCTAGAGCTATGCCTCCTTCCAAACTTAATGACCTGAGGTATACCTTGGATAAAAGATAAGTGGCTGCTTTTTCCCCTTTTTAACCTTCCTTACTTTCTCAACCCCCAAGCTCAAACCCTTTAATACCAAAGACTTTGTAAAACATTAAGTTTTAATAATTTAAAAGTTATGTACTGAGCTTTAAAGTATTTTACCCTAGCGTAACAAGTGCAATTATTTCTCCCAAAAAGATGACTCAAATTATAGCTTCCTTTATTGGGGATAATTAATACCTGAGGGCAACCCCAGGTAAAGATTTTATCATAAATTGAATAATAACAGATGCTTAAACAGAAAGATTATAAAATAAAATCAATTATATAATTAATTCTTAAACTGTCAATGTGGACTCAAGAAGTAGAAACCCAAAGTCAGAAAATAGAGCTAAAATCGACATGCTGAGAATTTCTCTGTGCCATAAGAAAGTACATCATCCTACTGTAATTAGCTGAGGTTGCTACATAAACCCAAATCCTTTGGGGATCAGCAACGCCAAAAAGCAAAATCATGAGTTAGACCGAGGTGTTTATTACTAAAACTTAAATGGTCATAAAAGTGACCCAAAAAGCCTGGTAAAATTCTAGTATGGATGTTCTCTTAGAATTGTGTAAGGCTGATACACCAACCCTTGGCAAAATGAAATGCATGATGGTGGAAAACAGTTATAAGATTGGAATTATTTTTGCTGTGTTATCAGAATAAAAAATTATTAATATTATAATTGGTCAGCGTAACCAGTTGGTCCAGAATTATTAACTTGTAAAATTTACGCTAAGCTTAAGAAAGGTGGGTTCTTGAAAATGAGTTGTGTAAAAAAAGCTAATACCACAATTTATTACAACTGGATTGTGACAACACCCTCTCACAATATGAAGGCATTGGCAGGCAGTAGTGGAGGCGAGGGGGTATGTGGTACAGCTAAGAATGAGGTATCAGATGCTTTTACTACTAACAATGTGCATTTGGCAGCCCAAAGTCTTAGAAATGATGGCCAACTGGCATGCACTGCTGAGGTACAAACACTGGATAGTCAAAAGAAGCGGGAGGCCCAACAGAAGGGCGTGTGTTGTGGGACACTGGAGGGGGTGGCTATATGGGTGCATGCAGCCCTGACTGTGGACATGGTGGTAGGTGGGAGTGAAGCGGATACTTTGTGTCATCCAGACTTTGGACGTGGTAAATAAGCGTGGCAAGAAACAAAAAGATCTTAGAATAATGTAATGGGCTAGAGCCACTACTTTTGCTCAAAGGCATTAGGGATCAAAAAAGCAAAAAATGCAAAACCACAAATTAGTCAAAGTGTTTATTTTAAAGCTCAAAAATGGTCATGAAAAATGTCTAAAATAATAGAATTCTGAGATGAAATTATTAAGAATTGGGGGAGGCTTAAATAATGAACCTTGGCGAAGTGTGATGTATGAGGGTGGTAAACGGGCTTGAGGTAAGCAGAATTTCTGACTGAACTATAAGATCAACAAACTGTCAATCTGATAGATGGTCTGGTATAACTGATTAGTCTAGAATTAATCACCAACAGGAGTTCTGCCAATCCTTAGCAAGGTAGGTGCTCAAAGTTGAGGAAAAAATTGTAAATGCTGCAATTCAATAAAGCTTGATCCTGAAACAAACTAAGCCTTTGTTGCTATTCCCTAGTAATAAACCTTTTAGCCTGCATTGTATGTTGTGGAGAGTTATATTGTTCCAAGTTTATAATTAACAATACCAAAACCTTTTATTTTATTGTGTAAACCCCCAAAAATTTCTCGTCCTGAGATCCATATACTAGGACCAATTATGGGGCCACATTTTTTATAACGGTATTGGTAGTAGCCATCTCCATGGTACTTTCTGTTCTTGCTGCCACAAACATAGGTATACAATAGGCTTAAGGGCCAGACCCAATGCACTAAACACCTTAAATTTGTATCACCTCCTCTTCCACTCATTTTAAAATTCTACTTATATGAACAAAATTCTGATGCTTACAACAACAAGGACTATTGCTGTAACAATGATAATAAAAATCTCTTTGGGTGAAAACTAAGTTGCAGATTAGTCAATTTTTAACCAAAGAAAATTATTACCTGATAAATCCATTAAACATGCCTTAATAAACAGAGAACAAATTACTCTTTTAAATAAAACTCCTTCAATTGGTATACAGAATTTGACTTCTTACAGAACCAGCACAAAGTTCTTAAAAGTTAGAAAAGATCCTGTTGCTCAAATAGCATGATATCCATAGTGGAAGCATGTCCCAGAAAAATTATAAATATTACTGATCCTATGTAAATAAAGTACGCTCAATACTACTTCATGTCTGGTTTTATTTCTAAAGTGCATTTTTGCCCAAGTGAAGATATATTTCACTAGGAAGCCTGCAAATACTGTAACACTAATAAGTTTATAGCCTTTGAAGGAACCAGGTAATAAATCCCATAAAATCTTGTATTGGTGCTTTCTTCCAAGTACCTTCTAAAGCTTCCAGGCGAAGAATACCTTCCCAATAATGAATAATTTCAGTGGTGACGAAGCTCCTTCAAATGGAGGAGATATGAGTGTGACAAAATGAGCCACTCCAACAATAAAGAAATACCTGTCTCTAGTACAATAAAGCTACATTTTAGTTCGTCAATGACATTTATCTTTACAGCCACTGACAACAAATTCTATCATATTTAACCAGCCAAAATGTCTGAGGCTGTGGAAGCTTTATGGAACCTTACACCCTGTATGAGGAACTATTTGAAGCTGCTCCACACAGGCTACATAAAACCTGATGCATTTGCTTTTTATTGCACTCTTCAAGTACTAAAGTGAGAGTTTCCCAAACCAAATCTTACCTATGGCTGTTTATTCATCCTGCTATCTACCATCAGATGCAACTGTTGGGACTAAATCATGTGGAGATACAAAGACAATTCATTCTTACCCAACATCTCTCTTTTCTACTTAATGAATTATATGAGACTGCATCTAATTATGGCCAGTATAATTGGAACTCCATATCAGATAACTGAAGAGTAATCAATGAGATGCAATACCAGTTTTTCTTAAATCAATTATAAAGTTTGTGGATATTTATGCAATAAAGTCACCCAGCAAATCTTAAATGCTTCAGAAGCATACACCAACAATTAAGAAAAGCCATAGCCAAGGTTTTAGCATATGTGAATGAACAGAGGAGAATTCATGATTCCCAAATTGAAGCATTGAAAAAATGTATTTAACATCTAAATGAGAGAGTCAATTTTTCTCCAAACTCATGAAGTGTGAATCTAAAAATGTCTCACTATATTTGAAGGCCTTGAAGGATCATAAGGTCCAATAGGGCCCTAAGGGCCTCCTGTTATTCCTCCTCATATTGAACCATCCCAAGACAAAGATCACGATTCCTTATTTCAAGATCTGGAATGACAATTGAGATTGATAGTCCATGGAAGCTGGATAGTTATTGAAGTGAGCTAACTTGATACTGTTTTGACTTTAACAGCACTCCATGGCAAAAATTTTTATTTAGCAAATGTGTTCAAACATGACTACCAGCCAGCGACCCAATTAAATTACTTTAGATACTAAATTTGACTAAATCACTTTCAGACTTCAGTATTTGGAACATTAGCAAAAAAGAAATACTGCAGAAGATATATAGCCAGACTACAGAGAATCTACGCATTTACCAGGCTATTACACTAAGACCTACACTACCCATATGAATAACTGATATGAAAACCTCCAAGAGTGTATCGATTTTCTTTGCAAACAACTTTTTCAACTCACCTGAAGACTTGAGTTATTTAAATGGATCCTTCTGAATCTAAGGAAGCCTCCTACTCTGGCTGTACATGTCTCTTCCAGACCTGTTATTTCTTTAAGCCATCCCATAAAGAGAAGTACATTCCTGGTACATGAAATATCTGAACTTTTTTGTATGAAGAAGTTATGGAGCTGGCCACCAACAAAAAAAGGTCAGCATATCCAAACCTGTCTTTTTTGAAACTTCCAAGAAATTAAGATGCCTTACTTCAAGGAATGTACCACATGGGATCAATTGATGTTAGCTTTCATTAACAGATTCAAAGCAACCTGACTCTGTCTAAATTAAAAAATACCTTTATTTACATCCATCCCTAAACAAGACAATCTAATTTGAGATTTGTAATTAGTTCTATTTTTGAAGTTTATGCTTATCCTCATGTGAATGAGTTACATTAAATGGAGAGATAGCTTCTATGATATCCAATTTCTTTTCTTTAATGACTACTTATGCTACACTTCAAAGGAGTATAAAAGCTTTTTAAATCAGTTATTGACATCAAAGAGGTTATCATGGAACTTCCTGAGCCAGAGACGCAACAAACCTCATCTAACAAGGGTTCTCAACTCCATATCCAAACAGTATTATGAAATTTAAATCTTAAACCTAGATGTGACCCTTGTAACTATCATGGGTATTTTAACCCCCAGGAGAGTCAGTGTTGAAAGAAGAAACATGATGAGGCGGAAAAAGGGGCTTCAGCTTAGGACGTGATGCTCCCTATTCTGATAAGTTTGTGCCTTGACATCATATTATGAATTTCTTAAAGCATTAGTGCTGTGTAGTTTCCAATCCTGATAGGATTGACATCCCTGACTCTTTAATTTAGATGAAGTTTTGGGCTCATCTTATCCTGCTGCTTTGAGAAAACTACCTATCACTCTAATGAGTCATCTATAAAAAATAATATTTACTCAATCACCCACTTTGGCTCCAATGTCAATCTTATAGAAGTAGCTGTGCATAGGGTGAAAGTTTTGACTATTATTGATACTGGCTCCCAGTCAATGTTATCTCCTCTCACCTGATGAAACAAATTAAGATTCCCTTAATTGTAAATATACCATATAATATGGAAACCCTGTACCTACCTGCACAAGGCCCCTTAAATCTTATTTTTCTTTACCTCTTCAGTTTGTAACCTTAGTGGTGTCTTCTCCAGCAATTGTTCTGGACAATAATTACTATGATCTCCACATTGGCACTCAATTTCTGGTTTCCTTACTAAGATTAATCACAAGTACCTGTACTTTTCCATTTTAGGTTATATATATTGCTTATCACTCAGAACCTACCAAAGAAAAAGGGAAGAGAAAGCTTTGGAGGTATCGTTTGGAGCATCCAAAGTATATTGAGTAACTTGAAAATTAAGTTAAAGGTCTTAAAGCTAAGTTGCCCCATCTACAGTCAATGCTCAAGAAGGAATGCTCATTACTCTGTAAAAAAATCATCATTTTTGCAAAATCTTACTTTTAGTGGAATCTGGGATTCAGGTTACTATCTTCTCAGATCATTTATTAGAAGATTTTGGTAATTCTGACACATCAGAATAAAAGCTGTTGACTTATACCAGGTATTAGCCAAAGCGTATCAAGGACCTATCACTGTTATGTTAGAAGATTTTACCAATTATTCTCAGACTGTGACTTGGAACAAACATATAGCCTACATCAGACCCTACCAGTCAATCAAGTTGGCTCCAACTGGTTGAAGAACCTTGACTGACCCGGTACTAGATGAATCTCATATCATAGCATGAGTGGAGGTAAATTTAGCAACACTATTTCTACTGATTAACAACAACTAGCGGATGCTCTAAATGATGAACATGACATCATATTAGTTAAAGGTCCCAACAAATGTAAGATAATTAAGGGTTTGTGTAACATAAAGTACAGACTGGTGATGCTCAACATATCCAAGTTAGGTCATACCAAAAATATGAGGCCAAAGTAGCTCAAATAACTATGGAGTTGAAGAAGCTATTGGAAGCTAGTCTGTTAAGCCCTCTCAGAGCTTGTGGTCCTCGTGGATACTATTAGTCTATAAGAAGGATGGAGTCCATTAGATGCTTATTATTTACTTGATGTTAAATGCAATGAATATAAAATACAGATAACCATTACCATGAATTAATGACTTCCTCCAGCTCTTAGCAGGATTCAAATTCTTCTTCACAGTGGACCTTGCCAGCAAATATTGGCAAATTGAACTTGCTCCCAAAGATAGGGAAAAGTGTGTACTAATCTCTATTAAAGGGTTATTTGAGCCAACCTGTATGCCCCAAGGTTATGCAATGACCCTGTAACTTTCCAGAGAGAAATGGATAGTATGTTAGAAGACCTTATGCCCTTCATGCTAGACTATCAGGATGACGTCACAGTGTTTTTTTATACCTATTATGGGCAACTTGAGCTTTTAAGGGGATTATCAAATTGGATGTTCAGTCTCTTTGAAGTTGAAACTATTTAAGTGCAGTTTTTCCAAAAGGAGATGGAGTTATTTACCATAAGTTACTCATGAAGGGATCTCTATGTTGCCTAATAAATTGTCACCATACAGAATATGTCTTGGCTGAACAGTCTATGCAATATACAAGTCTTTGTTGAGACAGTCAGTTATTATTGACAATTCATACCTTAATTTGCCAAACTTGATGAGCCATTTATTAACTCCATAAGAAGATATACTTTCATTAAAAAAGCTACAGCAATAGGCCTTTGATTTCTTGAGGACTTTAGTTATGATGGCCTCATATTAGTAATCCCAAGTTCAATAAGCCCTTCATTATAATTATGGATGCCAGTAATGTTGCAGTCATAGCTATAGAGATGCAATTAAATTTCCAATAAAGTTAGACACTCCACAGTCTATTTCAGCAAGACCTTGACCAAGGCATAGAGGAATTATACCATTACAAAATGCAAAGCCTAGCTTTGCTACTAGCCATCAAGTATTTCTGTCCTTTCCTATATGGGAAGCAGTTCACTATTGTAATTAAACGTGCCTCACTAAGATGGTTGCAGCAAATGAAGGATCATAACAGATACTTGCTCAATGGGTTTTCAAGATACAGAATTATGATTACTCCAATTGTCCATTATACAAGAGCTATATACCAGAAATGTGATGAGTTATCACAATCACCTATACTAACCTTGTGTGCTTATGAAGAAGAATGGATTTATAAGATGATAGGATGATCTGAGACTTGGGACTGAAAGGCCCCAAAGTTCAGGTTTGAATGACTTTTGATTGATCAGACCCAGATAGAGGAAGAAACTATACAAAATAGTAGAAAACCTTATTATCCTATATATGCCCCTCAGCAAGGTCCTCTACCATCATGGAAATGCATACTACTGTAGGACATAGCGCCTTACTAAAGACCTACTAATGGCTCAAAGATTAATGCTGATGGGAAGGCATTACTGATTTTATACATAATTTTATTGATTCTGCCTTATCTGTGAAAACTAAAGGCCATCCAATTTAATCTATCAACATCAAGTTACAAGGCCATTTTCTCCTTTTGCCAATGCCAGTAATGAAAAATTGGTTTTTTTCTAACTGTGATGTACAGTCATCTGTATTTCATCCTTATAATAAATCACTTCATGAATTCTCCAAAGCCACATCATTAGTCTCTGCAACAGCCTAAGCTTCCGCCTCCTTTTTTACTAAAACAAGTCTTTACCTGGAATGATAGCCTAAGAGTCCTTCTGTCATATAATGGTACAGATTTTATATCCCAAGTGGTTACCAAACTCAATTCTTTAACAGTACTTATTTGCTTTCACTGTCCCCTATCAACCCTTTTAATAAAGAGGCAGTGGAGCAAGAAAATGGTATAAATATCTCTATAATTTATTAAGATGACAGTCCTGATATATCCCAGCGGAAGTATACATCCCAGAAGCCTTAATAGCTTATTGAGCAGATTATCACAAAATCATCAGATTTTCCATGTTTAAGGCCATATATGGTCAAATCTATTTTACCCTCCAACACCCAATTATATATGAAATCTTCTACCTTAGATACTGTTATTAATCTATGAAAATATTGGCAGATGAATTCTATCAGGACATGGTAAAATATTCAATGGCCAAGTTTAGTATATCTCAAGGCAACGGGAAAGTAGTCAACTGGCTGAGGAATCAAAAAGAAGGTTGCTCAAAGCTGTATAACTGGAGAAGGATATTCTTCTATAAGTAATAGTTGATAAACACTTAACAAAAGTAAATGAAGATATTGTAAGACAAAAAAGTGATGTTTATTTTTGTTAAGACTTCATTTATTTATAGGAAGGCGGTATTGTCATTAATGAGATGGAATTCTAAGCTCTCTTTATTCAGGATCTTTCATCAACCGCTGTCAGGTTGCTAATCAAGAAGATTTCCTAGAGGAGATTGGAGGTGGCCCATTTAAATCAGAAGCTGTAGCTTTTTGGTTTATCTAAATATTTTGACAATTGAGGATCAGGTGTAGAAATGACTCCTTTATCAATAGATTTTTCACTGAGGGAATCATCTTGAAGAGTAGTCAATTTCATCTCCATTATTATCCTAATGTCTGTCAAGATCTTTATGGTAAAGATCTTGTGGCAAAGTCCTCTATAACTAATGATAGAAGAGAAAATGAAAAGTCCAATGCTCAGAATTATATCTGTCTGATTATCAGTTAGGAGATTTAGTGCTCTTTTACCAATATTGCCTGAAGGAAGAGCCCAAAAAGCTTGATATTCCAAGGTTTGTACCTATTGGATGATCTACCACCGTGTACCTGAATATTATATAGCCCCTGTCAAAATGGGAATTATATTGATTAAGTTCAAAAAAGATGTCTCTGAAGTTATGTGCTCTTTTAGAAAGATCTTGTGGAGCATTATCAGTAGAATTGATCATTGACTAGTTATATACAAACAAGGTGCAGATGAGTCAAATCTGGGCCAAATAAAGTTAATGCATAATAATCCATTGAATAGACCATAATTAACAAAAACAAAAAAATCAAAATTTGAAATCCTACAATTTGATAATAAGAAATATGACTAATTCTAGAACCAATCACAAAGCTCACTAAAATATTAGTAAAAATCTTATTACTCTTGGGTTGGGCACCATTAGTGCTAAAAAAAGATCTTATTACTCAAAGGGCACAACATCCATCATGGAAACATGTCTTATAAGAGTATAAATACATCAGTTTTAATCAGTTTTTTTTTTTTAATAAAAAGTATGTTCATTACCAATTCTTGTCCTGTTTATATTGCCAAAGTGCACCCTTTACTTAGTAAAGATAGAACTTATTAGGAAGCCTGCTGATGCATTAAAAACTAATAAAAAGCATTTTTGAAGAGACTGGTCAATAAACTTAGTAAATAAATAACTATGGTGAAGACTGTACAATAGAAGCACCAATTGAACAAAAGGAAACCTCTCATGCCTCTCTAAAGATTCCATTTACAGGTACCAAATATACAAGTCAATTTAATAAACGCATGTGTTTACATGCTTCCCATCTTAAAATTGACAATTGGCGCAGAATCAATTTTTGGACCAATAATTTCTTTATCTCTCACCTGACAGGTCTTATTCCCAGATTATCAGGATATCGGTGGCTTATGGCCTTTGGGTGCTGTTGTAGGAACTTTAATACCCATGATGTAAATCAAGGTTTTCTTTGGAACTTTGGGTTTCTAAATATCTGGCATTACTTAGCTAAAGCATCTGGGTTAATATCAAGGCAGTAAATATCTTCATTCCCATGTGTTATGACATATAGAACAACAATGTACTTGCTCATGGTTGCATATATTGCCCATGATTTAATAATAAGTTTGGCACTTATCATATAAGTATCTTACTTCTATCCTAGTGATAAAGATTTACCTGTATTCAAAAGCCCACTAGCTCTAAGAAGTTTGCTGATGCTACCAAGTAAAATTGCTTTTAGATCTTAAAGTTATGGCCTCTACCAAACTGGATCATTTATTGGCTTAGAAGCTAACTATAGAATATCTTGATATTCTGACCCCTCATAGGATGATTCTTATCAACTTTAGCTTTACTTTGTACTTGCTTCAGAAGTAACTATGGAGATCTGTATGAAAAACCTGTGACATTGCTTTCCAATTCTATTGCTCTTATGCCTACATGGCTCTATTGCTGAAGAATCCACTATAGAGGCCTCCTGTGATTCCTTATTCTCTAGAATACTTGACATAATTCAAAGTGATATTGATAAAAAATATGAGAGTTATAATATATTAAACTTATGAAGATGGGTTAGATTAACATAGTTATATAAGCTTTCAAAATATAAATTTATATGGGATCCCTTATCACGCTTGCCTATATGGATGCATGCTATCATGTAGCTATAGTTACATGATAATATTTTCCAAGTGTATTAGTAGATGATGTTTGAAGTGGACCACATTTATCTGTCAGTTTATAACTTTTTAAACTTGGTATAAACCTACATATATTTGTTAGGCCCTGGAGCTTTATAAATCGGAAAGCTTACATTATAAGGGTTATAGATGTCTATGATGTAAACTATCTTACATCTAAAATTAGGTGGATAAATTTATAAATATTAAATTTTTTATGACAGCCTTTATGTCTTAACCACTTTGGTGTAAATCCTTGTTCCTAAACTTTTAATGAACTGTAAAGGCACATAAGATAAAAACAATGCTTAAAGGATATCAAAGTATTATCCTAATTCATATGATACAACTTTGCCCCATAACTTGCTAAAAGTACTCATACTTACTAAGGTTATACTAATTTAAAATTTTTAGTGCGGTCAATTATATCTTAACTGCAAAGAAAGGGGTGTGAGAATAGCAAAAGCTTAACACTTATGGACTTTAACCCAAAAGTTTGGTACAAATTATGTAGAGTAAATCTAATATAATTAAAAGTTAATATATGAAATAATAATTTTTTAAATTTTCTGATATGATATAATTTTATTACCAGAAATATTCCAATAAATTACATATTATACTTGTAAGGGTACAATGACATTATTGCCCATTGATAGGAGACAATATGCTGAACATTTATATAAGCGTGAAATCCTATATCTTGTACACTTGATGTTAAAATAGGTTATACTTTCTTACTAATAATTTTCCATTGGGGTTGCTATTAAAATGCATGGCTATTAGATAGAGGTACATTCTATACATTATTTCAATTAAGCTACATTACACTAACCTATCATCTTATCCTTAATTGTCCATATAGGCTAACCTATGGAGCTTTATAGTAGCTTAATTTGTGGGTGAGATTAGATGATCCATTGGTATCATAGGCAACAAAATTTTTATGTGTTAGAGTTGTATCTAACAAGCGAGACTGATTTTAGCCATATAATAAGAACTATCAATAAAAAGAACTTTTATTAATAGAGGAGTAGAGTAAGGCAAGCAAACTTTATACTAAATAGAGAAGAATACCTTGGGCTATAATAGCTAAGCTGCAACCAATATTATATACAAGAAAAGCTCTAATCTTATAAAAGATCTTGCTAAAGCTAGAAAGATACTCAATTCACCTAACATCATAAAAGTTATTATCAAAATATCAGTACTCTCCAGATAAAAGTTATTAAAGGCCATATAACTTGTTTTAAACTGACTTTACATTGACAATTATGGTTTTATCAAAATATAAAATTTACTCAGAACTATAACTGTCAAGGATATAAAAATCATAAATTTATGTGTCCCAGAATTCCTATATATGGATTAAACTTTATTGTGGAAAATTGGATTTTGAGCACTCATGCTAAGCATATGATATAAAATAATTCAACTTGTTTACTCTATCAGCTCACGTCGATAAATTATGGCATGGATGCCAAAATATTTATAATGATGGAAGTAAAACAAAGCACAGCTCTGAGGAAGGTGTTTTGATCAGATGGTTTATCTTCAAAATTTACCATTATTTTAGTAATCTATTAAGGTAATCAGTTGCTTTGGATCTATTCTAGTAAAACATGGATGAGTTAAAAACCTAATATATTATTCAAATAGCCCTGAAGAGAAAAGGCTCAAAATTATATCATACTAAGGTAAGCTTCATTGTAAGGGCATAATGGCTCTTTTTACCCGCATCAATAGTTATTTCCTTTATAAATATAGATTTAGCTTATAGTATAGACTAAATTATAAGCTCGCACGTTAAGTTATCCAATAGCTTTTATGCTAATTTTATAACATATGGATAGCGAAATTTCACATACGATTTGATTATGTCCCCTTAACTTTTTGTGTAGCCTTATATTTGGATTAGTACCCCCTCCAATTACATTTTAGCCACCCTAAATCTTTTCATCAGCTAAGAGTTATATATGAAAGCTCGCATACCTTTTGCTAGCGTGAAGTAGATATAATTGTATTTACAGAAGCATATAGAATCACTTAAATCAAATCACTATGAGGTGATGTACCTACAACTTCACAAACGACAAGTACTTAACCACTGAAATCATTTCTGTTACTTTTTAATTTTTAATCCTATAAAAAATTTTAAGTTAAATCTACGGCATAAACTAAATGATTATAAGGTGCGTTTTCAGATGATGTCGAAACGGGCGGATCAAAATTTGACCCAAAGTCACGAGCACCTAAGGATCCAATCTATTTGGATATAAATTTATGTATTAAGCTGATGGAGGCATCAAACTGGGTTACAATCAAACCTTTATAGCCTTTGTATCCAAGCTATCTAGTATCTAAAAGATGCGATATCTAATTTTTAATTCAAGACTGATACAATAAATAAAAATGATTAGTGCACTAGTACCCATGCTTATTTAAATAGAGGTTAGGGTAATTTCGGTTCAGTGAAATACTTCGAGCTGACTGGTTCAAATCAAAATCGGCAAGACATTGGAATGCGGATTGAAGTGGAGTGAGATTAGAACCATCGACTACGTGTAGTTTTTAAACCTGATACAATCGACAGAACAGTTCTTTAGTCCAAGGTGGAGTTTGGTAAGCTTTATCTAGGCTGTAGAGGAGCAGCCGATCAAATCTAAACCATAGAGAAACTTCCTCTCTTCGTCACCCTCAATTACTTTACAGTTCTTAAATAAAATGATGGCACATTGGCTTTTAGTAGATAAAGCCCACTCTAATATATAAAGGTCAGAACAAAGTTATTAGAATGCTGAAGACGGGTGCCATTCTCATCAAGCTTACCAGTTAGGAAATCAGAGATTAAATATCAGCTCGCTTCAGTTCCAAAATAACTAACACTTAATACCATGTTTATAACTTAAACTTGCCAGAAGATATCAATTTTACCCTTATTTCTTATACATTGGAGCTATTGCGATAATGACTCAGCAAATAAAATATCTTATATATTCCTCAGACTGAAGTGAAACTACAGTCAAACTGATTGTGATAAAGCAACCCTTGATTAATGAAAGCTTTTATTTTAGATGGGAAGTGAGGGGAAGATAGCTGTAACCCATTTTAGCAAGTAAAAATATTACAAGGAGGGGTTCAATATGGGATTCAAATGAAGGTGGTTAGAGGCCCTATCAGCGAGTCAACTTACTCAACTCGGTGCATTTGGGGAGCGGGCGGTTCTTGATCTCAGCAATCTTCTTATCATCCCGGCCCCACCCAAAAATCCCTTGAGCAGCGATGAGGTCCTGGTTCTGAATTTGGCGCTCCTGCTGGCATAGGTTGTAAAGCTCTTGGATGTAATGGGCTTCAACCTCTCTTTCAAAGGAGGCAAAGCGATGGTCCTTGACTTGAGATTTGAAATTATTGAACTGTCTAGGGTTGATGAAATAGTTTACTCGCCGCTGCCTTGTTACCATCGGCTGAGGAAAACTGTGGCTTGGTCTAAAAGAATAACTGGGGTCCTCTGGCCCAGACGAGGAGAACAATGAGGCCAATAGGCTAAACCCAAAAAGCAGTAGGACCGGCAGAAGTTGGAGAATATTGAATGGAAGACCGCCCGCCTGCTCCGTAGCATTCGCTGCATGGCGGCGCGCTCCCGGCCTACCAAACTGGCGGACGTATCGCCTTCCATCCGCCCCTACAAATGTAGCGCTTTGGAAACCATTCCCAAAGCCACCGCCAAAGAACATGTTGAATAGCTCTTCCGGGCTGACTTCATCCTGGAAACCAAAAGGCTGACGTCCACCATTGCTAGAAACTCCACCACCTCTCTGCTCCGGATCCCCTCCGTATCGATCATACTGTGCCCTCTTATCCGGATCGCTGAGTATCGCAAATGCCTTACTGACCACTATCAAAATTTTAATACATCAGGTTAGGTTTCCAATCTTCCGGAAGATGTGAAAAATTCCAAAAAGCCCTACAATTAAAGCCACAATTAAAATCCGGAAAAAACAGCATTAATCTCCGAAGAGAGCCCATAGTACATATGAGTTCAATACCAAATATAAACATACAAATAAGGGACCTAAAGCAAAATAAACATCGCAGAAATATAAGGCGGTAATGGCCGGCAATCAAAAGGGCAGGGATGCTTACATTTAAAGGCCTCGTCCGCACCGGGCGCACTGTTTTTATCCGGGTGAAATTGCAAGGCTAGCTGTATAAGGGTTAAAAACGGAAAACAAGAACACAGATTTAAACCCTGAAAATAAGCTACAAATTAAGGCAAAGCCTAAAAACAAGCCAAAGACTATATGAGAAAACCAGAATGACATGAAATGGCAATTTAAACCCCAAGGAATCAAAATTAGATATCAAACTAGCAAAGGTGCAAAATCATTCCAACGCAAATTGTTAAGGCAAAGCAGAATATCGATCAAATAAGCCACAGCCGAATTTGTACCGGCGTCAAAAATTACTTTTCGGTAGGCCTTCTTGATTTCATTCTCCGTCGCCGTTTTTGAAATGTCCAAAATAGCGTAAAAATCACCGGCATTAGCCTTAATCTTCTTGACAGCCTCCGCTTGCTGCACAGTGTAGGATCGGCTGGTAGAAGCCGAAGGAGTCCGTTGGGTCAGATTCGGGGATGCGGTTGACCCTTTATGTGGAACCCCGCTGCCAGTGGTGGGAGGGTTACTTGTCCGGGAGGACGGCTTGCCAGATTTTAGCTTGGCCTCTATCCGGGAGAGCTGAGCCTCGGCTTCCGAGGTGGGGAATAGGGCAAGCGACTTCTTGGTAAATTTTAAAGCCAGCTCAAGCTCATTATTCATTTCCTTGTTCTTCGCGATAACCAAACAGCGGCGCGCTTCATCTTTGTTAACTTCCATCATGTATAAAAATCTAAAGTGCCAAAATAAATTGGTAAGTAGCCTCTCTAATTTTATTCAGGCGAGGAAAATAGTCAGTAGCTATCGCAGCAAATTTTGCAGATAAACCTTTTAAAGGTAACATATTTTTGCACAAAAAGAAAAAAACAGCAAAGGAGCCTATCTAACCAGTACTTAAAAAAGTGAAGGACCAATTTTGAATCAAAAAAAGAAAATATTTTTAAAGCATATAAAACTTACCAAACTGAATGTGGCTTTGAGCAAGACAGAAGGCTCAGAATTAAGCGGCAATAGAGTGGACTAGAGTACCACGTCAAGCTTGAAGCCCTCGTGATGAGAAAAGGTGGGGAATCTAGCAAAGCTTCGTGTGAATGGAACTGACTTGGGTGGAGTGGCAGACCTAAACCTTAAAAAATGGCAGAAATAGTAGGAGCGATGCCACTGTGGTCAGCTGTAAACTTAACTCTCTCATTGGTGTAGGATTCAACCAACCATCCATTTAAATTCATGTTCTTAATCCTATCATCCAACGACCTACTTCATACGATCAAATTTCTAATCTCTACCCATAGAGTTTGCTAAAAGTTTAAATGCCTCAGTTTCATTAAGTTGAGGTCCAATCAGATCATAGCCAGTTAATCCCCATGATGGCAAATATACCATCTCCATATTCTGAATAGGATAATCCGATCAAAATTTCAGCCCTCATCCTACAATAGGCGATTGATCAGAAATTCATAAAAACATTATAGTTTGAGTATAAAAGTACTGATGTGTTAGATTATTATGTAATATATAACAAACTCAGATGAGTATATAGGAACGAACATCTAGGATCTAAACCCAAGGCTTTATAGAAGCTGGCATTTAAAATTTAATAGTATAATATATAAAGCTCAGCATCTACCTTAATTTATAATATTTGATAGGATATTATAAATTTAATAAAAATATACTGATAAGAAAATATTGGGGTAGGTATTTAATACAATTTTTAGAATACAATAGCTAATATCTATAGCTTTGCTCACAATGATCAGTTATACCTTAACCTTACTCTTTAAAGGTTTAAGCTTTACCTTAAATAATCTAAATATACTACTTGGCTAAAATTATATTCAAAATAATTAAGCTTATATCAATCAGCTTTATATCAAACTAGTAGTATACCTATGCTTTGCTAAGGTATTTATAACTTAGCAGATTTTTAACTTTTTTAACTCCATATCATTAATTGAATAATGATAAGAGGGATAGAGGGAATTATATTTATCCTAGCTATAACAGGGTTCAAACCTGTTATAGCATTTTTACCCCACCTTAGCTTGTGGTTATAGGTGTGTGCAACTACACCCAGCTTATAAATTACCAGATGATTCTAAATTATTTTAATTTTTATATTGGTAGATAGCCATCAATAAGTTCAGAAACTATTAATCCTATCAAATATCCCAACCTCCAACCACTTATCCAAAATCAATTAAGCCTGCCAAGTTAACTAAATCATCAATCACTTACTTGAAACTAATGAGACTATCAAATTAGCTAAAAAAATGAACCACCACTCAGCAAAAACCAATTAATGAACTTGAAAAACAGCCAAAGGCCACCAACCACTTATCAAAACCTATAAAAGCTATTGAATTAGATGAATATGAAAATGCTCAGCCAAATTACTATATAATTATCATTAGAAATATATGTTCTAGATCTTATATAGAACTGATATTAAAATTCATATAATTTTATTAAAAAATAGCATAATACTATCCCCCAACCTTTATAAAGTACTTGCGCCAAGTTTGGTGATTTTTGGTTTATTTGTTCATGAGATAATGTGTACTATATAAATAAATAAACAGAATGATAGTTTTGTAAACAAGTTTAAGCTAATTCTTGTTGCTACCCAGTCTAACAGATTTGTTTAGGGTTTAAAGTTTACCAAGTGATCCTAATTATTCATTTTACTAGCCGATTTACCCGTGCTTCGCTACGATGTCTATAAAATCAAAGATTTTCAATTTTTTAATTTAAATTTTATATTATAGATAAACAAAACCACTCAGCCAAATCAAATTGCTCAATCGAATCAACCAAAAACCACCAACCACTCAGGTAAACCTAACTGAACTTATCAAAACAACCAATAACTAATCACCCTTCAAAACTAAACTGTGTCCTATCGATTCAAACAAAAGCCGTCAGCCACTCGGCCAAACAAAAAAACCTATCGAATCAAATAACACTAAACTGCTACCCAAAACATCTCTTTATACTTAAGATCATTGTGACTCAGCCACATTCAGGTGATATGCCTACTCCATTCTTGTCTGCCCTGGTACGTTCCCTCAAACACCCAATTCGCCCCCCTTCACCCTCGGTTATGCTAGGCTAGGGGAACCTGGTCTAGCATACTAGAGGTTAAATTGGGTTTTTAGCAATTTTGCTCCTTTTTTATCCTGCTTTTTATTTTTTTGTTGGCAAGAAGGGTCCCCTGGTCCCCTTGCCTTGAATAAAATGAGTATGTGACATATCTTCCAATCTACTAAATCAACTTCTACTTGACTTGCCAAAAGTATTTATTAAATATGGGAACCAAATTAGGCAGGTTTTTAAAATATATAAACCTAACATCAAGATACCCTGCTTCACTACAGTATTTAAAGTTTATCAGATGGTAAGCTCAAATTGTAGCCTATAGGCTGTGCCAGCACTACTTTCGAGCCACTCGGATTAACAGCTTCGCTGTTGCCCTCGTGGCTGGTGAGCTGATTATCCTAACTACTTAATCTACTCAAACTCTAATATTGATTTTTGTTGAGTTTCATGTGAGCAATTTGGTGAATTATTAGATATATTCCCTAATTCTCACCGACTCACCCAAATAAATTGAACCTATCACACTCGATAGTTTCTGATTCGATCTTATTTGCCAATTCTCACCCACTCACCCAAATAGATTGACCCTATCAGACTCGATTAGCTTCAGGTGAGCAATTTGGTGAATCATTCATTAATATCTGTCAATTCTCACCCACTCACCCAAATAGATTGAACCCATCAGGCTCGATAATTTCAGATTCGATAAGATTCATCACTTCTTACCCACTCACCCAAATAGATTGACCCTATCAGACTCGAAGGTTTCAGATGTCAGTCAGTCAATAGGTGCGTCAGTGAAATTTTTTTAAGTAGATACTCTATTCAGTGATTCAAATCTATAAATTGGTGAGTAATTTTGGCCAACAAGTTAATTTTAAATTTTTAAATATATTTTATATATACTCTATTCAGTGAATCAAGTCTATCGTGAAACTAAGCTGAGACTGATACCAATCGGAATTTTAGACAAGGATTAAGTAAATAGAACAAGCTATATTCATCAAATCTATCGCAAATCAAAGCTGAAAATGATTTCAATCAGAATTTTAAACAAGAATTAAATAAATAGAACAAGCTATACGCATAGGCAAATTTTAGCAAGATAATTATTTAAGCTCACTTCAGTTTGAGTCTCTTGCTACTAGGTAAAGTTGAGTCTGTTTTTTGGTTTGTTTATCTCAAGATTTACACCATGTAAATACAAGGTGAGTTGACTATAACTTATTGAAAATTTACTAACAACCTATACTAATAGATTTATTGTTCTGTTATTAATATCAAAAAAAGTTTTATTTCAAAGGTAATTAATTTTTTAGTTATTATAAGATTAAAATTCCTCAGGAACTTTGGGTAGAGGATGACTATGACTGTGTTGGTATTGTGCACTAATGCCCCAAACTGAGATAGTGAATAGCAAGGTGGTCCATGGAGTTCCTAGCCTATCATATGCCATGCATGGAGGTTTTCTGGTTTTTATCCTCCTTTCTCATTAATTTGAACCTTCATCCTTCATTAGTGTGGTATTGTCCCCAGGTCAGCCCACCTAAAATAAAAAAAGTTTAAAATTCCTTAAGTTCTTTTCATAGATTCAAAGCTTATCTGTTGCCAATCAAGTTTCAAGATTTTGTTAGCAGAGCAACTTGAATTCAAAGAATCTAGCTTTACTACCCCTCAATCTTGCAAAATAATAGCCAATTGGAGATATACAGAGTAATAAAAATTGAGGTATAATTAATTCCCCAATTCTGATACTATTTATTAATTCTATAGAATATTTGACATCAAATAATTTAATTTTGTTATTATATAAAGGTATTTAAACTTACCCACAAATTATAACCAATAAAACACATAATTTAAGCTCCACTTATGAGCTTGACGTTAGTTATTGATGTATATTGATTCCATAAAGCTTTTAACAATATTAAAATGTAAATAGCTAGCATATTTTTAGGTAAGCATATCTGCTTTTGATATATAGATAGACTCAGTATATAATATGTAAATAGTCTAAAGCATTAATTATTTTAGGGATGATACCCACACTTAAATTATATAACTATAATTTCAACTCAAAGGTAAGCACTTAAATAGTTTTTAGTTATTTTTGGTAAAATATTTACTGTTGTTTTTGCTAACTGCTTAAATTACAGAAAATAGTCACTAGATTATTGTTTTCAATATACCCACTTAAATTGCAGAATTATAATTTCAACTTAAAAATGAGCACTTTTTAGTTTTTGTTATTTATGATTTAGAAAAAAGTTCTCTAGATAGTTGTTTTCATTATATTCACTTAAATTCCAAATTATATTTTTAATGTAAAGATAAGCACGTTTTAGCCCTTGGCTATTTAAGATTTAGTAAAAAGATTTTCTAGATAGATGTTTTCATTACCCTCACTAAATTAAAGAACTATAATTTTACTACAAAGTTAAGTACTTTTTATCTTTTAGGCAATAAAAATTTAGAGAAACATTCACTAGTATGTTGTTTTGACTATCCCCACTTAAATTTCTAAAGTGTAGTTTTGATGGAAAGTTTAGCACTTTGTGTTTTGGTTATTTAGGATTCAGAAAAACATTCACTAGATTGTTGTTTCCATTATCCACACTTAAATTGCAGGTTTATAATTTTACTGCATAGGTAAGCATGTTAAGAGGTTTTAATTATTTAAAATTTAGCAAAAAGATTCTCTAATCTATGTTTTTATTATTCTGCACTTAATTTGTATAATTATAATTTCAATGCAAAGATAAGCATTTTTTAGCTTTTAGTTTTTTAAGATTTAAGAAAACATTTACTGGAGTGTTGCTTTGATTATTCTCACTTAAATTGCAGAATTGTAATTCTAATGCAAATTAAGCACTTTTTAGTTTTTAGTTATTCAGGAAAAATGTTCACTAAATATTTATTTTTATTAGTTTAGCAGTAAAAAGTGAATTTAGCTAATGGTTTTTTAGATTTTTGATCCCAGTGACTTTCTTAAATTTAGGGAGTTGTATTGATCTTATTTTAAGGTAAGCTGTTTATTGGTTTTACATATATTTTACTATATAGAGCTATTAATTGTTAAATTTATTAGAAGTTTTTTTTCAGTATTATCATCTATGATCTGATTTGTTTATTGTTATCTTTTCAAGGTAACTTTTTTAATGAGTATACTTATTTTTCACTAGATGTTTGTTTCCAGCATGATCATCTGCAATCATCTGAAATGATTGCAAACATCTTTTTGAAGTGAGTTTTGCTTTTTTGGTAATATCTTTTTGTAATTTTATTGATTTTGATTTCAGCATAAACTTTTGGAATTGTCTATGTTTACTAACATTATCAGGGTAAGTTTTTAAAATACTTATTTGCTTTAATATAAAGTAGTAGTTGTTTTGATTTTGATTTCAACATAAAGTGTTACCTTCCTTAACATATGCTAATATTATTTTTAAGGGAAGTTTTGATCTTTTCTACTTGTGTCAGACATTTACAAGTCTGAGGTATGGGAAAGAGTGGTTTTGATGTAAGTGAAGACCAAATTGGCCACAAGACCTTGGTCAATTCTTGGTGGAACCCTATTAATTGGGGTAACACTTTTAATACTAATATTAATAAAACTCGGGCAAATACCATGAATCTGACTGATCGGATTACGCTGACTATGTGGCGAATTCAGGGGAGTCCCTCGGAGGCTCTTTCCCCAGCCACCATCAGTTTAGTTCACTTCCCCTCACAATGACCAGCCTCTTTTATAGGGTTGGTGGGGGCTCCTCAGGGCAAAAAGATTTTCCCCCTTTCTGATTGGGCCCAATTAATTAAATCCCTTCCAAATGGTTTTGTTTTCCTGACAGTTACATCCCCATCAGCCCTCACATTGAAGCAATGTGAGTCTCAAACTAACTGATAGGCCACTTTTGAATATTTTCTAATTCAGACAGCACCAATCAATCTGAACTCAAGGCACAAATAGTCTAAATTACAATTATCTGTGAGTCTCAAACTAACTGATAGGCCACTTTTGAATATTTCCTAAATTTGGATAGCACCAAGAAACTTAAGCCTGAACTATGAATCATTTAATTATCACTATTGCATATTATGAGCTTTAGCTTTTTTCTGGCGTGGCACCTAATAAAAGAACAAAAACATATAAAACCATTTATTTTATTAAAGTGCCTGTTTATATTATTTTTGATAAGTGGTAAGAGCAGCTCCTGCGATATTGTTGGATTTGAGGTGATACTGCACCAGCGAGCCTACAAAAGGGCCAAAAATCCAACAAGTGGTGCTCACTACAGGGGCTACCTGTAAACCACCAAAAAGCTTTTTGAAGAAATGACAACTACCACGGACTTAAGGCTAGCTGAAGTTGAAACTCAACTAGCCAGTGCTTTGGCTCGCCTCAAAAGGCTTGAGCAATATTCCTCTCAAGGCTCCTATGGGCCCTCTCCTTTCAGGGTTAAACCGCCGTTCAGAGATAAGTTCTCCCCTGGTGAGGGCAGTATCGCCTCCTTTCTCTATGTTTATGAATCTGCTATGGAAGGAGCGACTGACCTCCAAAAAACCCAGGGTATCCTTCCCTGCTTGAGTCATATGGCTCAAGAGATTATGGTTCCCAATATGGCCTCCCTTACCACCTGGGCGGAGGTTAAACAGGCGTTGATTGATGAGTTTGGGTCCAAATCAAGTTTACAACGGATAAAACAGGCTTTTATGCGCCTTTGCTTGCAAGAGGGTGAAACGCTCCCCTCCTTTATTGAACGTTTCTATAGCCAAGCTCAACCGTTGTTGCTGGCCAAACTGCTCCCTCTAGATGATGCTATTACTGCTATCATGGCTAGTTTGACGCCATATCCCTCTCTAGCTATGCATATCACTGCAGTTAAGCCCTCCCTCAAATTGGTATGGGATATAAAGGAAGCATTATTGGAAGTGGCTGACTTCTACAAACCTGAACTTTTGCTCCAAGCTCCAATGTGGGAAGAAACTTGGACCCTTTCAGCCTCTTCTAAGGCTGTATCCTTATGGAACCCCACCTCTGTTGAGTTGCCACGCCAACATACTCCTCCATTGTGTGAGGATAGGCGGCCAATAGTGGCCATTATGAGGCCGCGCTCCTCTCCCACCTCAAGTTCAAAAGCTCAGCCAGCGAAGTCAGTTAGCCCTTCACCTGGGCAGCCTATTGCCGAGCAGTCTTCTAAGCCGCTACTTCAATCGCCCCCAGCCTCCTCTCAGGCTGCCGCTAGTAAAAAACCTCCTGTTAAGGGATTACCCAAGCTGGTCGCTCCTATGGCCAAAGCCAAACCTATTACCCTTCCATCATCTTCCCCAAAAGAAGGTACCTCCATGATACACCCTGCAAAAGCAATCAAGGTAGATGTGAGCAACAAAGCCCTCTCCTGTGAGAAGAGTAAGCCAGTTTCTCCTCCCTCTCTTAGCAACTCGTTGGGGTGCATCGACAATCCCTCAGATGATGAGTCTGAAGGGGGTGAGGAGGACATAGGCTATTATGTGTTGGGAGCGCCAATGGAAGTGCAGGTTCCCAAAAGGTTAAGGCCTGAACGAGTTGAGATAGGTGTGATACCATGACACACATATTTGCAGCAGGTAGTGCGTGTGTCTGAGGTGATTGATACTGCAAGTGATGCTGATCAGTTGATTGGTACCATGATCCGCTCTACCCCGCAGGTTCATACCCTCCAGTCAATTAAAGACAGATGGCCCGCGATGGCTCAACGCCTGGCCACAACTT
Organism: Massospora cicadina; assembly: GCA_022478985.1. Taxonomy (NCBI): domain Eukaryota; kingdom Fungi; phylum Entomophthoromycota; class Entomophthoromycetes; order Entomophthorales; family Entomophthoraceae; genus Massospora; species Massospora cicadina. Next base: position 56,974 of record JAKSZP010003185.1, read on the forward strand.
TCCAATTGCAAAAGGTCCTCGCCCTCATCCCTACCTTAGATAGCACGATAACCAAGGTAGAGGTTGTTATCAATAAGGTGCGCGTGCTAGCCATCCTTGACACGGGTGCTCCAGTGAACGTGGTCTCCACAAAGCTCATAAAAAAGATTAAGTTGGCCCCTGACCTTGATTGTTCTCAAGAGTTTGGAACTGCAGGGCCCAACAACACACGAGCTATTGGAGCCTATTCTTCTCTCCCCATCCATATTGGGAAACTCCTGCTGGCTGCCCCAGCTGTGGCATTGGACAATAACGCATATGACCTACTCATTGGCACTCAATTCATGATTGAGTATGACGGAGTCATCAATATGAAACAAGGAACTCTCTCCCTTCTAAATTATGAGGTTCCTCTAGTCTTTACCAACGACGAGCCTAAGAAAAAGGAATACACCTGCGTCGTTGAGTTCCCTTCTTCTGCCCTTACCCTTATTTACACCACGTCGGGCAGAAACTCAAAATTGTTGCCTGATTCCGTGGATGCTTCAGAGGGCATTCCCTTGTATGCGGCAGAGGAGATAGTAATTAAAGCAGGTGAGCAAAAGGTGATAGACACCCGCATTACCATGCAAGTCCCTCGCAACTTTCTTCTGCATCTCACAAGTGTTGATGGCCTAAGCCCCTTGGAACCTCGGGTGTTGCCAGGTATCCTAGACCCTGCCTACCAGCGCCCTATCAACCTTCTGCTGGGGAATCTTACTGGTAAGGATATGATTGTCACAAAGCATCAGGAGACAGTTTACTGGAGTCCTACAGCGATATCTTTTCTAAGTCTGATACCGACTATGGGCACATGAAGGGTTGGACTCATACCATTGACGTTGGTGATGCTCACCCCATTTGATCCAAGCCCTACCGCAAATCAAAAGTTGAGGAGCAACAGATGCGGATGGAACTCAAGCAATTATTGGACGCTGGGCTGCTGGTACCCTCACAAAGCCCTTGGTCGTCCCCTCTTCTACTTATCAAAAAGAAAAATGGAGGGCATAGGATCGTTATGGATTACTGCAAGCTGAACAACCTTACTTTTCAGTGGGCAATGGACCACATACTCCAGGATCAGCTATCATCGCATTCTCAAGATGTCTCCCTTCCACTCATCATTGTATGAGCTTCAGCCTTACTAGCCAAAGTCCATGGCCAAAAAATACTGGGACCCCGAAAGCTGCGCTAGGGCATCATCAATGCAGGGGATGGGGTAGCTGTCTTTTTTGGTAAGGTTGTTCAGCTTGCGGTAATCCATAACGAGCCTATGCCCTCCATTTTCTTTTTGATAGTAAGAAGAGGGGACGACCAAGAGCTTTGTGAGGTAGCAGCCCAGCATCCAATAATTGCTTAAGTTCCATCCACATTTGTTGCTCTCAACTTTCGGTTGTGGTAGGAGTTTTGGATCAAATGGGATGAGCATCACCAACGTCAATAGTATGAGTCAACCCTTCATGTGCCCATAGTCAGTATCAGACTTAGAAAAGATATTGCTGTAGGACTCTAATAAACGGTGAACTTTGATAAGCTCAGCAGAAGTTAAGCTTCCCAATTTTGACGTTGGGAAAAGTGCATATTGTTTGATTGGTGGGCAGTCCCATATCCGCCATAGTCCCAAGACAATGAACTTGATGGATGTCGTCAATAGGTAGCAGCAAAGGCTTTTCCAATCTCCTGATGCTTTGTGACAATCATATCCTTAATAGTAAGATTCCCCAGCAAAAGGTTGATAGGGCGCTGGTAGACGAAGTCTAGGATACCTGGCAACACCCAAGGTTCCAAAGGGCTTAAGCCATCAACACTTGTGAGATGCAAGAAGAAAGTTGCGAGGGACTTGCATGGTAATGCGGGTGTCTATCACCTTTTGCTCACCTGCTTTGATTACTATCTCCTCTACTGCATACAAGGGAATGCCCTCTGAAGCATCCACAGAATCAGGCAACAATTTAGAGTTTCTGCCCAATTTGGGGTAGATAAGGGTGGGCAGAAAAGGGGGGGGGGAACTCAACGGCAGGTGTATTCCTTTTTCTTAGGCTCTCGTTTGGGAAAAAAATAGAAAGGGAAACCCCCCAAAATTTTTAAGGGGGAGAGTTCCCTTTTTTCCCCAAATTTTTACTCCCTTTATACTCAATCATGAATTGAGTGCCAATGAGTAGGTCATATGCGTTATTGTCCAATGCCACAGCTGGGGGAGCCAGAGGGGTTTCCCAATAAGGGTGGGGAGAAAAATGGTTTCCCAAAAGCTCTGTGTTGTTGGGCCCTGCAGTTCCAAACTCTTGAGAAAAAAAGGGCCGGG
>JAKSZP010003186.1:0-59169 GCA_022478985.1 Massospora cicadina
CTTACCTGGTACTTTATATCGCGCTCTACACCCTTGCCTTAGGTCCCTTTTGTACAGGCACCATTCAAGGTGCCTTGTTTACTATTCTCCTTACTACTAGTTCCCTATCAGTGTGGGTTTGCATCCCACACCACCTTACTGGGAAAGAGAAAGTTACAGACACTCTCTTAACATTAGCCTTCTAGTGCTTCCAAAACCACTAAGCCTCATTCAGAGACACTAGCAGTCGACCAGATTTTATGCTTTGTGCAATGAGTGTTAGTTATCTGGTCAAGGTATTTCACCCACACTTTGAACCACTTCTTCTTGATGGGGGTAAGCTTCCAAAACATCTGTCTGAACTGCATGTGCTTCAAGGTTTCCACCATATTTATAGCTCTGAATGCCAATGAACTAACCTGGTATATCCCCATTATGACGATCCTTGGGAAAATTGTCTTCTTACCCCCCACAGCTGAGGTTGGTTCAGAGATGAAACACAATCAGGAGGCACTGGAGTGGGACCATCAGAAGGCATTTTCCACGTCCACTCCTTTCCCACACACAAACCTCATCCTGGACAATTTCCTTGTGGATTGTCTGGTGATCAGCAAATACTTTTCTCTAGAGCCAGAACCCAACTCCTTTATCTCTGGTCACTCTGTTTATCTCCCCCTTGGTCGCATATTCCTTGGTATCCTGAAACCACTAGTGGTTGTGGTTGTGATCTTTGCTTATGGTGGCCCAGGAGCACGTTCATTTTGATAACCTGGTTGCCTTACCACCTCCTCGGCTTCTCCCCCATCCTCATTTACACAGCCTCCTCCTCCGCTAACACCTAAAAAATCCAGTGAGTCCAAACCTCCTGCAGATGTCGGAAGAAAAAGAATTGTGCATCCTGACAAAATAAGCAGAGGTGGCAAGGTGATCATGAGGCACCCTAAAGGTGGACTAATCTTTAATCTTTGCTTGAAAATATAACACAAACCTATCAATATTTATGTATTTATTTTTTTTAGTTTATGTTAATTTTTATTTTTTCATGTCCTCTATTGGTATCATGTCCAAAGGAACTTAGCGTGCACTCAGTTGATAATCTAAAAACTTTCTGGGTCCTTGATGGTGTAGGCATTGCCCTTGCTTTTCTATTGTCTCAAAGGGTCCAATACATATGCTAGCTAACTTATACTGACGTCCAGACCTGTGCTGATCATGGAACAGGAAATTAATCCTACAGTGAACTGCAGAAGTCTGCTACGCCATAGTTGATCAGAGGTATGTTCTTTGATCTTATTAGCAGGGCTGGTTGAGTATGCTTCAGTCTAAAGTTTAATTAGCATAGAAATCAAAGTTATCTCATAGCATTGCAGATATATTCCGCCAGTATCCTTTACACAGGAATAAAGTAGTGCAGGTAGGGTTGGGTGAAGTCCATAAATCAGCTGGAAAGTACTCTTTCTGGTCACAGAGTGATAACTAATGTTATAGGTGAAGACGGCGGTGGAGAGGAGGGTACTCCAATCCAAAGGTCTATCTGCCTCCAGCTTTCTGAGATTTCTCACCAGTGTTCCATCAACACGCTTGACCATTCCATTAGACTCATGATGGTATGGGGTTGTTAAATCCCCGCGGATGGCCATTATTTCATTCAGCTTAGGGAGAATATGTGAGGTACAGTTGGCACCGTTGTCAGTGATTATAAACTGTAAGCAGTCATGCTATTGAATTATGCACTCCAATATGAATTTGGCAATGGTGTCCGCCCTTAAAATCTCTGATTGCACGTGCCTCTACCCACCTTGTCAAATGCCTTTATTACCAGGATGTACTTGGAGCAATCTGCTCCCATTGGTAAGGATCACACAATGTCAATGGATACCATGTGCCAAGAAAAATGGGGTTTCACCAGCTGATAGGTGTCTTCTAATGAAAGGCTTTTCTACTTGGCATTATTGACAAATGGAGACTGTTTCAAGAACGTCAAAGTATATGCTCTTTCAATATAGCATGGTCACAGAAACTAACTTTTTGTGTACCCCTCTGTGACCTACCGCCTTGTGAACGCTCAAAATAATATTTGGTCGTGCAGAGAGTTTTGGGAAGCTCAGTGTAACCCCACCAATTCGCTTGTATAGTTTACCATTTTTCAAAAAAGTACCAGCTTTCATTCCAACCAATGCCCAAATAACGTGATGTGGTTCGTTGGCATAAATACACTAATCATCTTTTCATACTGCAAATCACCCAGATCCATCATTACGTGATCATCAGTAGCTGGGATAATCAGTAGGCATTCTGATGCTTTGCAACAAGGCGGTGGACTATTTTTAATTCATAGGTTTGAAGTTTGAGAGCCCATCATGCGAGCCATCCCTCCCGCTCCTAGAGATTCTGAAACCAGTATAAGGAAGCATGATCAATAATGACCTTTAACCTTACTTCATGAAGTACACCCAAATCTTCTTATAAGCGTAAATAGCAGCTAGAAACTTCTACTCAGTCACTATGTAATTTCGCTTATGATAAGTCAAACTTCTACTATGATAAGTGACAGAATGTTTCACCTAATGTCGTCCTGATTAGATAGTACTGCACTGACTGAAGAAAGAGAGGCATCCATCCATACAATGAACTCTTTATCAAAGTTTAGATAGTGCAACACTGGTGAACTAATCAACGCTATCAGAGAGTGACAAAAGAGATCTGACAACTTTCCATCAATTTGAACGTAGCATCCCTCTTCAGCAGCTCAAAGAGTGGGGCCCTGTAACAACTAAAAGTGGGTATGAAGCATCAATAGTACCTGACCATTTCCAAAAGATCTGAATATCCCGCTTGGTACTAGGTCAGGCCATCTTTCTGATGGCTTCTACCTTATCTTGTTGTGGCTTAAGTCCCTTTGAGTCCCCAAAAACCCAAGATACTCTGGTTTCACTCTGAAATAGTGGCATTTTCAAGCTTAACATTTAGGTTGACCTATGCAAGCTGATTGAACTCCTTGTAACGCACTGGCTCCTTTCAATGATTCACAAATGAATTAGGAAGCAGGACCTAAGTCAAAGACTAAAGGGCGGTTAGAGTTCCTGAGACCATTCTTCTAATACGTGTGCTACAGGCGCTGTGGATGAACACCCCTTGGAGGACATTGGTGAGTATGCTTACCCCAAGCAACATGCCCTGACCCCAAGACAAGGTTTATAAGAAGGCGATAGCCCTCCAAAACTCACACTTAAAGTCCACCTCCTGCTTGTGACGGCCAAACATGGACACTGTTAGTCCAAATACCAATGTAAACCCCAAAAGACAATGATAAGATAGAACAGGCTTTAAGTTAATGTCTTTATTGTATAAATTTAGTCAGGTCGATATGAAACGGAACTAAAGAATCTTCAGTTCCCAGGTACTTTTACTCATAGCCCTCTGCTGTAAGAATAGTTCATACTCTTCCGTCATGCCTGACACTCTGTCCTTTGGAATATGTCTTAACCAAACTCACATCATCTTAGGCCTGATAGAGTTCCCAGCTGGGCAAAATACCACACTTATGACTTGATGAAGTTCTGACCCAAATCCAACTCAAACCTCGAATTCACTTATTTCAACATCACCTTGTTCAATCCCAGCCCTGATGCTAGTTCCAACCGTCATCCTGCATCAGTATCAACCCCAGTCCCAGTGTCTACCCAGAGCCAATGCTCCCTCACCTCCTGCTTCCTTTACATCAGATTGTCCTGCCTTATCAAAAATAAGGGCCATGTGATATTGAGGGAAAGCATCAACCTTTACATCATCCCCCTAGACAAGAATAACTCTCAGATCTTTCCATGACACCGAGAACAGTATTTGGACATCTGCTGCGTGGCCTCCTCAACTGGATGACCCACCCACGGGACCAAGAACAACTGAAGACCCCTCACCACTTTCATGTCCAGGATCTCCACCACCTTATACTCCTCGTCCCCCCTAAGCTGGAAACAAAGGAGAGGCCCTTTCAGGCGGCTGCCTTAAGATTGGTTTAAGGTGTGACATGTGCAATGCTGGATGAGTCTACGACCCCTTTGGCAACTCCAGCTTAAGCGCCACCTCGTTCATCGCCCTTTTTATCTGGTAGGGCCCAACGACACTGGCCCCAACTTCCAGCTCCTCAAAGGTACAGCATAGTTCCAAACGTTTACTAAAACCCAAATCACCTCTTTTGAAAACGCTCCCCTCCAACTGATGCCTATCTGCCTTCCTCTTCTGAGCTGTGACAGCTGATACCAGATTCCTTCTCAGGAGCCCCAAGGTATCTCAGGTCCATGTAACAGCTCATCTGCCGCTGAATTCTGACCCTGCTCCCAGGGCCTCATACCCTCCAGGTGCTGACCATATTTTGCGAATAACAGGGTCATCCTCATGGATGCGTGCTTGTGTTTGTTGCATGCAAATCATGTCAACTTCACCCAATTACCCAATAATCCTGCTGCCCTGAGACGTAGCGCCTCAAATATTGCTTTAACATCTGATTTACTCTCTATTTTTGGCCATCTGACTGGGGATGGTAAGATGACAAACTGCAGGCCCTTATCTTTAAGTTTCCTACAGATGCAGCCAGAACAAAGATGTGAACTGTGGATCACAGTCCTACACAATCTCCTACAGCACCCCATGTTGTACAAAACCTTATTTATAAAAATCTGACCTGCTATAGTAACAGAAATGGTAGACTAACAAGGAAAAAATTCTGCATACTTTGTCAGGCGATCCACTACAACCATTAAGGCATCCATCCCCTAGTACTTGGGCAATCTCATGATGAAATCCACATTCACAGAGGCCCACGGCCTGGACGGAATCTGAAGCAGATTCGATTTCCCTCTTGGAGCCACATGATGAGACTTCAACCTTGCACACATCACACATAGCTCCACATACTTCTGTACCACCGCACCCACTCCCATCCATAAATACTAACGATGAACCAAGTCTAGCATCTTCTCCCCACCTGTATTTCCTGCCAAAGGTAATTTTGGTTAGCTGCCAACACCTCCTGCTGCAGACTCATCACCAGAACCCAGATCATTCCCTTATGGAGAATAAGACCTCTCCCAGATTGAGACCCTGTATGTCTCTTGCTCGCCTCCCCTTCTCTCATCTCATCCCATATCTGCTTGCTTAACTTACTGTTCTGCTGCGCAGTCTGAATTCTCCTGAAACTCCTTCTCTCCATTTTTGGATCATCACAAATAGACTCAACAGCAATATCGTAATTGTGTTAAACTTTCACAACTCTTCTTCAGAAAACACTAACCCTGAATTATGACTCAGAAGTCTGGAAAATTATTATGTCTCCCATCTTATACTTGATCCGCAAGTCATACTGAATCAAATATAAATGCCACCAGGTTTGTCTCTGATTCATTAGACGTGGGAACTTAAAAAGCTCTAAGGCTCAATGATCAGTACAGATCACAACTGTTAGCCTGGCGCAAAACAGATGGTGTTTCCGTTCCCCAATGCCGCCACTATTTCCAAAAGTTCCTTATTGTAGACTAGGTAATTCATCTCAGTGGGCACCATCTTCCGGCTGAAGTAACAGACAAGATGCTTAACCCAAGCTTCACCCTCTTTCAATAGAACTGTCTCAAATGCAAAGTTTGACACATCAGTCTTCACTACAAATGGCTTGCTGGGGTCAGGATGGTACAGAACTGGGGCTGCCAGCAAACTTGTCTTCGCCCACTAAAATGCCTTTTCCATGGCCTCCCCTTAAAAAAGGTTACGTCCCCAGTCAATATTGTCAATGGCACAGCCCACTTGGCTAAATTCCAGGAAAACAACCTCACAAAGTTCACCACCTCTAAAAAACTCTGCACCTCAGTACGTTTACTGGAGCCTTCCACTGTCACAGCTAGTGATATATCCTGGTATTGAACACCCCTCCAAAGAAAAATTAAACAAGCCCTTGGTGCCAAGGCCAGAACCCCTAAAAGTCACAGATGACCTCTCTAAGGGAATTGATAGGAACAGGTTCTGGCTTTGCCAGCCAGGGCTGAGGAAAATGGCTCATCTGAGGCGGAAAATCCGGTGAAGATTAATTCCAAAACTTGGAAAATAACGCTCTACAAAGTTACAGAATTCAGCTAAATTAGTAAGATTTTTATTTCGTTGAAAGGCGAGAATTTTACAGCTAAAGTCCGATTTTAATAATTGCTTTTGAACCTTCATGAACCTTCACTTTTAGTTTTAGACCCAAGCTGAGGAAGGCTTTGTTTTTCTCCTATATTCAGTTAAATCCGAAAATTTAGAGTTTTTTATGCAATTTTTCCCATACTGTTCTGCTTATTTTTCACAAGACTACATCTGTTGAAATTTTCGCATTGGCTGGAGTCCTTTTCTCGCTCTGGTCTAGCTCCCCATTTTGATGCAGACACGCCTCCCACTCTGCGGTCTATTCCACTGAATCTGTCACATCTTAGTTCTCTGCGCTTCGCCTCAGTTCTTATGGCACCTTTCCCAGCTCCCAGGTACTTTTGTCTCTGATGGTTGTCACCAGTTTGGTGAGAGTTTGTCCACAAAATTTATATGAGAACATAATCAAGATCGCCTAGGGAGTTGCTTCCTCTTGTTGGGTCACTTTGCCTTGTTGTAACACCTTTTGCATGACTCTTTTTTCTTCCGTGACCTCCTGTGCTCCAGTTTCCCTGACATTATCTGAGAAAACCCTCGATTTTTTGTGAGTTTTATTCTGTTGGGTGGCTAAAGTTATTCCAACCTCTGAGAGTTTTCACCTGTTGAAGCGGTTTATGGTTTGTTACTTTTGTATCACTTCTGGCATTGGTTGTTATCTTCTTCAAAGGTGTGCTGAGGGTGTTGCGCGGCTCCCCTCACTCAAGACGCTCATATAGTATGCAGTACCTGCCACTACAATCCTCGCCTACAATATTCACGTGATTAAAATTTAAATAAGAAGATTGTCAACACGTTGTACAGCCTTAGGGTCCACCAGAAGTCTCAAGGCAAGGTCTTAGCTGACGTCCTCCTCTTCCTGATGCTCCGTGAGAATTCAGAGGGAGCTCTACAATGGTTACTATCCCCTTAGTGATAATAATAAATCTCTTTTGGAATCTCTCCCAGTGTTGGAAAACTTTGTCAATCCCTGCGAGTTTCCCCCTGCCACCTTTGAGGACTATAATTCCTTTGTCCACTTGGCCTGAGAAGACCTCACTACAGCTCAGTACTTGTGCATGTTTCAAGAGAGAGCATCAAGGTTGGAATCACTTGAACAGTTGAAAATGGCCCTCCTCTGAAAGTCCTTTGATTATGCTGGTGCTGCCCTTGGCATATAGGATAACCCTTCCCCTTCCTTATTTTGGACGTGCTCCATCTTTTCGTCCCTGTTTTCCAACAGCCTCTATGCTGCCAAGCCTAGCTGTACCGCGGAACTTCAGTTTTTAGAACTTGACAACTCCATTACTATGGGGTCCCATCAGGTTTCAGATCCCGTGGTGACATATCCAGATGAGACGCTGGCCGTTATGTAAACCTCCAACCTGACCATATAATACCCCCTTCCATACTCTCCCAGTATCACTTGGAACCAGCAGTGAGCTCGCTGGAAGTTAAGAATGAAAACTCTGTCATAGGTAGTGGTCTCCTCACTACTGGCCCTGCACTGCCACGCTCCAAGGAGTACCCCTTGCCTTTTCCTCAAAAATACTGGGAGGTTAGTAAGTCTAATCCCTTTGATTCAGAGCATTCACTTCACTCTAGCCACGGACCCTCAGTTATCATTTTAGAACCTATGCCTCCTTCCCCACCTGTTGTCCCAGTAGGCCTAGTTGAAAAACTCTTTCCTATCAGTCCATAGTCACCTTTTGTGTCAGACCTATCCAGAAACGGATAGATATCCATGAAAGAATGATTGAAGAGGAGCTCTCCAATGAGGACCACACCAAAAGCTTGGCTGTACTGACTGGTGTAGTTTCATGCAATAAGGATCTACATCCCGCCAAACATAGAGCATTAAGCTACCCAACTCCATTCAAGTCCCATGACCAACTCACTGGCAATGTGAAGTCATACGCTGGTGATTCCTCAGGGGATAATCTCCCTTATACTCCGCCCTCTGGGCTTGAAGCCATCCTGTCCTTCCTTGGCTCCACAGAAAATAAACCCTTCTCTGATTACTTCTTGTTCATGTTTACCTTTTCTTTTGCAGGAATAAAATTATATAGCGCTCACTTTGGTGGACACTGGCCCTACTGAAAGCTTTATCTGTCAAGAGCTATTTGAGGCCCTGGACCTACCCCTGGGCCTTGGTCTGTTTGTGAAGAGTGCATCCCAAACTATTCCGAGTTATTGTGTATTAACACATGTTCCCTTCGTTGAAGGCAATGGGTACTTTGTTGAGTGCTTCTCCTTAATTTAAAACCTCCTATACCCCATTAATTTGGAGGTTGGTTGTTGGCGCCAGTTTGACATCTCCACTAACCATTGGACTCTACCATGCATGCGAAATTCCCTGAAGGAGTCACGGTTAACATCCCTTGCCTGTATGAGAGTGCAATACTGCTCCCTAGGAGGTGGGGCCCCTCTACTAAGATGGGCCTAGCCTCTATTCAACCTACTGACGCCCTAACCCCAATACTTATCCTGCTTAAATTAATATGCGGATATGCTGACCTGTTTGATCCCTCAAGGCCGCCCACACCTTGAGCACACCAAGTTTGACTTTGAGTTTAAGTTGACCGTGGACCTCATCAAGATATTCTCTACACTTTATACTCTGTCCCTGAGGGAGGAGGCTGCCTTGGACGTTTGGGTTGACTACATTATCTATAATGGTAAAATTTTTTATTTTTTGCCGGTGTTCTCCCCTCTCCTATTTGTAGAAAAGTCAGATGTCTTACTTAGTCCCTGCTTTTATTATGGCAATCTGAACAACGTGTTAGTGCCTGATCCCATTGCTCCCTCTGGAGCAACAGATTGCTTGCTATGTGGAGAAGGCTAGGGTGTTCACAAACTGGACTGTTTTAACGCTTTCAACCAGATCAACAATAAAGAAGGTTAGGAGTGGTTGACCACTTTCTATACTCAGAAAGGCATCTACAAGTTCAGGGTCATGCAGTTTGGTTTAAAAATGCTCACGCCTGCTTTCAGAGGTTCATTGATGCTGACTTAGGAGACCTTATTGGAACATACATGATATCATATGTGGACGACATACTGGTCTTCTTACAGAATTAGAATCTCACGCCCACCACATTAAATCTGTCATGGAGAGACTTTTACAGGAGAACCTTACAACTAAGTTCAGCAAGTGCGAGTTTTTCCAGTCCAAGATTGAGTTCTTAGAAAACATCATCTTCTCCCACAGTTACATGATTGCTCAGATAAGGAAGTAGCCTTCCGTGATTAGGATAACCCTATCCCTCACAGAGTTACTCAGCTTCTTTGTGAAGTTAACTTTCTCAAGAAGCTCACCCCCCATCTCTCAGAAGTAGCCACCCCTCTCTATACCGCTTCAGGGAAGAAGATTTTCAGTTGGACCACATAATGCAACGCTTCATTCCACGCCGTCAAGTCCATACTCTTGGTCAGCCCAGTGTTAGCACATGCAGACCCCAGCCGCCCCTTTATTGTCACCACTGACGTTTCCAACTTTGCGGTGTAAGATGCTCTATTGCAGGGGGGAGGATGGGGTGGAACGGCTTGTTGCTTACTTTTCTAATAAGATGACCATGACGCAGCTCAACTGCGTTATATATGATAAGTAACTCCTTGCTTTTGTTGAGGCGGTACAGCACTGGGGCATCATTTTCATAGATCCAAGTGGCCTTTTATTGTCTGCACAGACCACAAGGCGTTATGTACTACCGCTCCCCACCCCAGAAGATATACCCTCGCCAATACCATTGGTTGGAAATCCTGTCATTGTTTCATTCCAATATGACTTCATTAATGGCACCCAGAACCTGCTACAAGATGCCCTATCCCTGAACCCTGCCTTTGCCCCTGACCCAGCACTAGTCAACGCCCACAATATCCATGTGTTTATTAATCCAGAACAGGTGAAGGAGAGCCCACTGTCCAATTCCCCCGCTATGTTTATGAAGGAACCAATGAAAGGGGATACTGACACCCTGGCCCACATTAAGTTGTCTCAACCTCTGTCTGCTGACTACAATAAGATAAAGCAGGACTGCCATAGAAATGGCGAACCCCTGGACAAAGGCTCTCAGTTGCTAGATGCAGTCATCCTCCATCAAGGCAAGTGCTGGGTACCACCTGGACCCCTGAGTGAGGAAGTGATACGTGAAGCTCATGACCCTCCAACTGCTGTCCACCCCAGCAAGTACAAAAAGCTTGAGTTGGTCCACCGTTCCTACAGTTGGAAATGTATTGCCACAGATGTGAAAAAATTCACAAAGTCCTGCTTGACGTGTAACCAGTCAAATCCTAGCCTCCTGAAGAGTGCTGGGTTGCTTGTCCCCCTCTAAGCTGCTGAAGGTCCTTGGACATCAGTGTCCGTCAATTTTATCATGGAACTTCTCTTTTCATATAGCTATGATGCAGTAATGGTTTTAGTGGACCGTTTTACCAAGATGGCCCATTTCGCTATCTGCAATACCACCATTACTTCAGTTGAGACAGACCTCCTCTTTGTAGACTGAATCCTTTGTCTAAATGGTCTCCCAAGGTGATAAACAGCAATCTCAGCCCATAATTCACCGCCCAGTTCTGGGAAGCCCTACTTTTCATCCTAGGTATCCGCACCCGCTGCTCCAATGCCTTCCACCCCCAGTCAGATGGGCAGATGGATAGGGTGAACCAAGGTTTAGAGCAATCCTTGCAAAGTTATTACAACGTGAACAGAACAATTGGGACGCAAACCTTCCGCTGGTGCAATTCTCCAAAATTAAATTTCTCATACCTCTAAAGGCGCATCCTTTTTTTCGGAAATTATGGTTACAACCCCATCTTTAACCTAAGTCCATGGATTGAGTCCACCTTGTTGCTGCCAATGAGCATGCTAAAGAGCTCAAAGACATACACCAGGAAGTGAAGGACTATCTCATTGATGCTTTGAGGATCTACAAAGCAATACTGACTGCAAGCGCCATGAAGGACCTGAGTATAGGCCTGGAAACTCTGGCATGGTCAACGCCAAGAACCTCCACCTGAAGCAATCCTGCCGCAAATTAGGCCCCAAGCGTATTGGACTTTTTAAGATCCCAAGAATGTTGGCCCGTCAGCTTACCAGTCTGACTTACCTCCTTTGATCAAAGTGTTCATCGCCCTATATGAGTGCCTCCTGACCCACTTCGTTGGTCCCATGCCGCCTTGCCCTGATCCTGTCATAGTGGATGGTGAACCTCAAAATAAGATTGATGCTGTTCTTGCTTCTCACCTATCCCAACGCCGCTTACAGTACTTGGTGTCCTAAAAGGCTATGAGGAGTCTGAGAACAGCTGGGTATCCTATTGAGACATGACCAACGCTCAGGACCTAATTTGTGACTTCCATGTGAGATTCCCAATGCTGTAGGTCGCCCCACTCAAGCCTCCTTAGCCGCCATGAAGCTACCTACCCCCTAAAAGAACTTTACCTTGGCCAATGGCCCTTCAGGTGGCGTAGAGCAGATTTAAAAGTGAAGGTGACCTCAAAGCTAGTGACATATTTCCTGGTATTGAACGCCCCTCCAAATCAAAGTCAAACAAGCCCTTAGAGCCAAAGCCAGAACCCCTAAAGGGCACTGATTTCTTCAAGGTCATTGACAGGAAACGGGTTCAGGATTTGCCAGCCAGGGCTGAGGAAAATGGCTCGTCCAAAGCATAAAATCCTGCAGAAATTGACCCCAAAATCCGGAAAATCACGCGCTACAAGGTTACAGAAAATTAGCTAAATTCATAAGTTTTTTATTTCGTTGAAAGGCGAGAATTTTACAGCTAAAGTCCGATTTTAATAATTGCTTTTGAACCTTCATGAACCTTCACTTTTAGTTTTAGACCCAAGCTGAGGAAGGCTTTGCTTTTCTCAGATATTCAGTTAAATCCGAAAATTTAGAGATTTTTGTGCAAGTTTTCATACTGTTTTGTTTATTTTATACAAGAATACCTTTGTCGGAATTTTTGCAATGGCTGGAGTCCTTTCCTGCTCTGGTCTAACTTTTCAGTTAAGTGCAAACCCACCTCCCACTTCATGGCTTACTCTTCTGAGTCCTCCATGTCTTATTTTGCTGCGCTTTGCCTCAGTTCTTATGGCACCTTTCCCAGCTCCCAGGTACTCTTGTCTCTAATGTTTGTCACCAGTTTGGTGAGCGTTTTTCCACAAGATTAAATGGAAACATAACCAAGGTCTCCTAGGTCGTTGATTCCTCTTGTTAGGTTACTTATTATGTTGTTATACTTTTTGCCTGGGCCTTTTCCTTCCATGACCTCCTGCGCTCCAGTTTCCCTGTCATTTACTCCTTCACCGCTTGCATATCATGATGAGATATAGCTATCACCCCCCCAGGAAACCACATTCCACTGGAAGGACATCATGTCCCTATTAAACTCACACTAGGATGGCTGGAACTTCAAGCCCTCCTGGCTCACCGCCTCCAGCATACTCCTTTATCTTTCACGTGATTTTGCACTAACCTGGAAAATACCAGATTATCATCCATATAGACATTGCAACACTTACCCAACAAGTCCCCTAACACACAGTCAATTATAAATAAAGACTGTGGGAGCATTGTGCAACCCAAATAACATAGCCCAATACTCGAAATTCCACAAGTGGCATTTGAATGCTGTATATTGCTGGTTTTCCAGTCACACAGGAATCTGATTGAAAGCGTCAACCAGATCCAATTTGATGAACACCACACATCCTGAAATCATGGGTAGAATGTTTCCATGAGTGGCATTGGATATGGGTCAGGCTCCATCACCACGTTGAGCCACCAAAATCCACATAAGGACGCAGCTCCCCACTCACTTTTGTCATAAGCATCACCATAAAGGCCACAGGAGATTTTGATAGCACAATCAAACCCAGACCTAGAATCTCGTGGACATAGACATCAAGAGCCTCCTGAGCCTGAGAATTTAAAGGATAAACTGGGCATCTCCTTAGCAACTCAGACACTTCCTTTAAAAAAAGCCAAATGCAAAGTTCCCATAGGTGAAAAAGGTGCCTCACCCTTGGGCTCTACACTGATGCAAGATTATGGTACTTCTCTGGCTCACCTTCCAATGGCGCAACTGAAGATATTTCCCTCATACACTTCACTGACGACCCCTTGTACTGAAACTCCCACTTTCACACATCAAAGCCCCCAGGCAACAATAGCATCTTCCCCTCCAACATATCAAATTGTGTATTGAACCGTTGCCACCATCTCTTTCCCAGCACCACTGGATGAGGCAGATGTGCCACAGCATGAGATTCCTCTTTGAACTCATTCAGGCCTTGTCTCAACAGAATTTTGGCTTGCACCCACCAGAATGCAGTCTTCTTGGTGGCATCCACCAATAACGTGAATACATCCTCCTGTAACGACATACCACATCTTCTTGCCACTCCTCATCCACATAAATTTTATCAGCCATAGTGTCCATCAGGACCAGGACCTTCCCACACTCCTTCTTCCCAGGACCTACCCACAACTTCACTGGTAAAAACGAATATAAATAAAAAGAAGTAGGCGGTTTATTCTGAGACACCAGATTCACTGGCTTCTTTCGAAAATAATAAGGAGCATCTTCTTCTGTACCTCAGAAACTTTTCTGGGGCTTCAACTGGAATCACTACCTCTGGCACATCACCCCCCCTCCCCAGGGCTCCCCTGACTCTTCCCTTCCTCCTCCATATAACTAAACCCTTGGAGCTGCACACCAGCTCCAAACCTTCTCATCTCATTGCATCCTGACCGCAAAACCCCCTGGGGACTTGCCAACTCCTGATGAGCCTGCACCAAGGCCACCTGCCATTCCACTTGCAAGGCCAAGGCCACCTCTTCCTCCAACGTCACCACAGGTTGCACCGCCATCAATGCCAACAACTAATCAGCCTACTACTTTTAATGAAACATGCGAGTAAGCTGGAATTTTGGCGCTTTTGCTGCTTTTGCCAGCACATGGAACAGCTAACCTTATTCCTCCACAGTTTTCCTTCCCTGGTCCCACTGCATCAACGCCAACCAGGCTGATCTTTCGCTTCATCTGACATTCCGCCTGGTCAATCAAATCCAAACACTCCTCCGCTGATCCTGGCAACCCCGCCTACTCCTCCAAAAGTTCTCATACCCATTTTGACTTCTTCACTAGCAAGGTTACCAAAACTTAGCTCAACTGTAAGGCGAATGAATACTCACCCCTTCCGCCTTTAATGACTGCCACTGGGACTGAGCCTGGCCAAACGTCTGATGGATCAGCTCCAACTCCTTAGAACTCAGCACTGATGGAATCCTTTCTCCAGACTTCACCGGTCCTAACACTTTCCCACAACTCTGGGACATACACTATAGCACCCAGTATATCTAGCAAAGCAAAAACGCCATCAAAAATATCACCATCAAAAGCATAACAGTATGGTGATACCACACAGGAAACAGAACTTCTAGCACCTCTTTTGCTCGCCACCACAATGACAGGAAAATAAATGAGCTCCTTTTATGTAACGCACTAGCTCCTTCCAATGAGCCACAAATGAGTTTAGAAGCAGGGCTTAAGTCAAAGTCCAAAGGGCGATAGGGTTCCTGAGACCATCCTTTTAGTGCGTTTGCTACAGGCGCTGTGGATGAACACCCCTTGGAGGAAAGTAGTGAGTATGCTTACCCAAGCAACATGCCCTGACCCCAAGAAAGGTTTATAAGGAGGCGATAGCCTTCCCAAACTCATACTTAAAGTCCACCTCCTGCTTGTGACGGCCAAACATGGACACTGTTAGTCCAAATACCAATGTAAACCCCAAAAGACAATGATAAGATAGAACAGGCTTTAAGCTAATATCTTTATTGTATATACATAGCCAGGTCAATATGAGACGGAACTAAAGAACTTCCAGTTCCCAGGTGCTTTAACTCATAGCCCTCTGCTGCAAGAATAGTTCATACTCTTCCGTCATGCCTGACACTCTGTCCTTTGGAATATGTCTTAACCAAACTCATATCATCTTAGGCCTGATAGAATTCCCTTCTGGCTGAGCCACCACACCCATGACTTGATGCATTTCTAACTTAAATCCAACTCAAACCTCGAATTCACCCACTTTAACATTACCTTGTTTAATACTACCCTGACGAAAATCCAACCATCACCCTGCCTCAGTCTCAATCCCAGTCCCAGTGTCTAGCCAGAGACAATGCTCCCTCACCTCCTGCTTCATTCACACCAGCTTGTCCTGTCTTGCCAAAGATCAGGGAAATGTGATGCTGAGGGAAAACCTCAACCGTCACACTCCTCCTCAAGTAATCCAGATGCTCCAAAAACGTTCATAAGAAAACGTTTATGTTATTTAAGGTAGACAAGGACGCATGACAACTTCAAGTCTCCCAGAAGAGTGTTCATGGCCCAATGGAATGTAGATGGTGAATTACATAGCCCCTGTGGCATATGCGTGGTCTGGAAAACCCTTTGAGATCATCATGGCACACTTTTCATGTTTTACTACAAACAACTCAATTTGCCAGTAACCAGATATCAGTTACATGGCTGAAAATTAACAAGCTCCGCCTAAATGATCTAAAGCTCATTTATTCCAGGCATCAGGCACAAATCCGTTTGGTGATGCTGTTCAGTTTACAGTAGTTAATTACTACCTAATTAGTGCCATCTTTTTTCCTAACAATTAACACTGGCAAAGGCCAAGAACTCTTTGACAGCTCCAGCATACCATGCTTCATCAGCTTCCATATTTTGTCAGAAACTACCTCCTCTGCAGCCCTTGAGTGGCGGATTGGCCAGGACTTAGTAGGAAGGTGGTCACCCATGTCCATCCAATGAATGACGCCACATGTGCATCCCAAATTGTGATCATCAGCCACAAAAATCTCCTAATACTTTTTGAAAAATGCCGGGACTAAGTCCTTTTGCTCTTCTGATAACCCTGCTAGAGTTTCTCATAGAACCACTGTCATTACGTTGGGGAGTTGTCCTTTGGAAAGACCAAACTCATCCTGAACAAAATTTGTAAACCTGAAAGGCCTCATCAACAGTGGTCATATTCAAGTATGCCACCACCTGATGTCAGCGGACCTTCAGCGGAACTTTCTGCAGGCTGGATAACTACACTTTAACTTCCTCATGCCAGTTAGTACTATGCCTGAGGCCACATGGGGTTTGAGGTGAGATTGTTGATATAGGCCCAGGACCTTCCCATAGAGCCCTTTGGGTATCTCAATTTCAAGCTTTGTTCCACAATAACTTGGTGGCCAGAAGGAATCGTTACAGCAGCCATGGATCAGAATGATAAACCCTGATAAATATATATGCTGATGAGTGAGGACCCTAGTTTTATTTTTCAAGCGCTGGTAACAGATGGAGATTATTTTGTCACTGTACGCGAGATTGACTTGCCCATCTTGGCTTATTCATTTACACCCCACTTGAGGTGAAATAAACTGGAATCTGCTGACCCAGGATCTTGAAAATCTCTTCCGCCATATCTACAACCACCCCTGAAGTGGCGCATGAAAGCTGCTCCTATCAAAATTTGTAGTTGTTAATCAGTAACAATCACTGGTGCAGAGACAGTGATTAACCCAAACTGCAGTGAAAGTGCACTATATGCTCCTTCTGAAACTGCGCGTTCCTCCCCAGGAAGTTCTGTACACCATCTAATTCTCCACGTCAAGTTTCAGTGCTAACTTAGCCACAACCTGGCTGATACAATGTTAGCTGTTGTGCCAGTGTCTAAAATAGCATGAGCTTTAGTTTATACAAAAAATAACACAGTATTTGCGCTCCAAATAAGAATAACCTTGATTAATTAATACATGAATATCTAGGGAATTGTTTTTATCAAGACAATTCATAATGCTCACTCAAACCTTTAATTATTCCTTAATAATTGCTTCTACTGGGATGGCAACGTTTACCCTTTCAGTGATGGCACATTAGATGAGGGTTGGGGTTTGCTAAATGAGGCTTGCTCCAAAATCTGACAGGCATAGGGTTTTGGAATTTACTGATGGCCCTCCTCCACCACAGCCTCTTTGGCTTGTGAGCGAGTCAGCATATGTATGTCATCAGCAGGTTGTTAGTAGAGCAACATATTTGTGAGATTACATGTTTCATCAGAAAGCATATCATTGTGTTTGAGGACAAATAAATTAAAACCAGTGAAGTAGAGGGTCTTGTATCTGCTCCACTTGATCTTTTGCCTGATCATACTGGGATGACTATATAGCGTAGATTGCCAGTTAGTGGGGCAGTTTAATGCAATATTACTGAGGTGGTTGCATGCATAACATGTCACTCCAAAGGCATCCTGTCTCCAAATACCATTAAACAACCAAGGTTGAAGGATGAGCGAGGGATTATAATTTGGCCAAGGGTTTTAAGATGGCTGAGGATGACCTGAAAAACTATATGACAGTTGAGGATTATATGGCATATTATGGTCAATCGTTGTGGCCCAAGCATAGAAAGAGCCCCACCGGTGGTCATTGAAGTTTCTCGCTCTAATCTGGTGACTAAATATGGCGGCTAGTTGGCGCAGGTTATTAATATTTTAAGTAAGAAAAAATTTCATTGTAGAACTGGAGCCATCGCATTGAAAATCTCACAGTGTGATGTCACTGCTGCAATCATTACAATTCCAACATCGGTCTCAGATAACGTGTCTGCCCTACTAAGACATGCGCTTCCAAAGTAAACTTATTAGAAAAATCTGCCAGGATCTCATTCCACTGAAACCCGATTGTCATGAAATTGGCCCTTGTTGAGCCATTTTATCTTCCTCCTTAATAGGTGTAACATCAACTCCTTGACTTCCTAATAGGTGACAATGCTGCTCTTCAGGTAGCACATAACCTTCTCAGCGCTCTTACCATCTAAGGTAGAATATAACTTTGCCTTATGGCGGTCTGAAGCTTTCTCCATAGAGGATTTAAAACGTTTGAAGAACTCATGAATGTAAAATTTGATTTAATGAGGCAATTTACCAATGCAAACACCATCGTCCCTGATTAAAGCTATGAGCTCTTGAGGCGAACTGGGGCACTTCTCGTTGGGCATATCTTGACCCAAAACGAGGGGAGGATGCAGAAGGAAGAGTGGAACTTGGCTTGTCCTCCATATTAGGTGCATCCTGGGTTTCCTCAGTTGGCAACACCGCAAACACATAAGGGATTCCTTCTGGCATGGCGGTTTATCCCCTATGATACCACTATGAGAAAACTGACTTTAAATGACTGCTTTGTCAGCGAAGAACTCCCCTACCACCCCCTCAGTTTCGCCATATCAAAGCGCCCCTGTTTTTTGCGGTCACCATTATTTTAGTCTTTGGGTCCACTTCAGAAATTACAGTAAGAAGATTCATCATCCAAGCTCCGCTCTACATAATGAAGCAGGTTGACTGTGCTGCTTAGAGGGTCCGCCAATAACTTGTTATGCAGGTCAAGTTTACAAAGTTACCCTAACAATTCTGTAATCTGATCTACCAGGACTTTGCGCTCACAGAGTAGCTTGTCAATGGTTTGGCACAAGGTGTCCAGGATAATTTTAAGTTGGGTTTTTTCTAACTTAATAGATGGAGATGGGCTACCATCAGCTTTGAATAAATCTGTCATAGTATAGACAGATGAGCAGGCTTAGGTAGTTGAATCAGTGATCCACCTGTAGTGAGCACCACTGTTGTTATTCTGGCGGAAAGTAGAACAACCCTCTGAAAGGTTGTCCAGGATTTAACACCCACTGATACAACAGGAGAGCGATATGATGATTGTTGTCACTTAGAAAATATAATAAACTTAATAAAATGGAGACTAAGAGCTCTAAGAACCACAACCTTTATTATTCAGAAGAACCCTTCTACCGTTCAACCTACAGAATCTTAAGCTACTGAATCTCTCTATGGCTACCAACTAAACAACATGCTCTCTTCCTCCTTCATTCCCCATTGTATGCTCATCTCTTCAGCCACTTTCTGGTCATCTGCTCAGCTACTCATATTCTCCAATTTCCATCATAATTGTATCATCTTTGGAGGTTCTGGCAAAATTCCCATATTTTTCTGAGGTCAGATTGCTTAGTGTCAACTCACCTTAAATCGTAATATATTATTAAATACTTTAAACTCAACCTTAGTGGATAACTGATGACCGCCATCAATATTTTAGGCTTATCATCAGGTCATATTAAATTTCCTGACAACACATTTCTTATTTATCGCCTGCGAGAGGTCTTTGATAGTTTTTAAAGAGATATTGGCCCCTTTTTTGTTTAAGTACCCATGCCTTCTTTTGGGGCGCTCTATAGCTGGAAATATGGCAATAGCTATGAGATAACTCCCCCAATTTCCTTATAGTCCTTCATTATGACCAATACCCTAGTTGGTCATCTCCATTTAATAAAACCATATATAATCTTTCTATAATTTATCAAGTTAAGTTCTGTTTGATTTTACTGTAGACCTCCTCAAGGAGGTCTTTAAATCATACAGGAATTGGCACCTTCTTTGTTGTCTTATTCTTTTTTTGATTTGGTTTGTTTCCAGAGTGTTTACAGAGTATCCTTCATCACCTCTCTGGGAACAAGAGAGTTACATAAACTCTCATAACAATCATTATTGTCACAAGAGCCTTGAAGTTTGGCATCTTCTCAGATCCTCATTGAGATCTTTAATCACCAGAGGAACTAACAATCAATTTTCTCATTGATTTATGATTTATTTTCTGGGGAACTTTCACCAAGTCCTCCTAATACATAGTTAGATTTATCAAAGTACATTGTTTGCAAATTTTGAAATCCGCTAAATCAGTGCTCTGATAGTGTGCCAGGCTAAAAGTATGAGGACTGCTGGCCCCAGCTATCTCACCTTCATTAGTGTACCTTTTCACTATAAGTCCACATGCGACTCACCAACCCAGCAGACCAACTTCAACTTGGTTAATTGACCCCTCTTGTGTGCACTGATGGTCCTCAGCCCCCTTCCTGGGAGCCCAAACCCATGCTCCTTTACCCTTATGGTCAAATGCTGGTGGCATTTAGCTGAGCCCTATAGGGTTTCTTCATATCTTCCAAGTACAAGAACTGGTAGTGCCAACCACTCCAGGTGCATTAACACAGCACCTGCCTTAGAGATCTTCAGTCCCAAAATCATCAATCAAGCCACTTTCACTACTTCAACTAATAAAAGATGGGTGCAAAAGAGAACTTTATTAAGAGTAAATTAAATTTCTACTTAAGCATTTTTATGGCAACCTGCTGCCTGCCTATCAATAATAACTGGCATTTATCACCAGCAACCTGACCCATCATCAGCACCTCCACTGGTAACTATTCACATAAAGTTCCTAATAATTGAACACCAAATATTAATCTAATTCATACTCAGCATCATTCGCCAGACCAATCATATATAAATTGCTACTTTAAATTACTATCAAACATCCTCAGCCTAAGTTTCCAGTAATGTGGTAGCTACAGGGAGCAGATTTACCATTGCTTGTTCATTTTTTGGAAACCTTATCATTCCACCAGCTTTTCAATTATCCTTGCATAATTTGCCAGTAATCAAAAATAATATATGATTCAATTATCCTTGGCATTGAGTAATCAGTAACCTTGAGCACCTCAATGTCAAATTGGCAATCTGTTGTAATTCTGAGTTAATTACATAGTGTTTTGTTATCCTCAGCTCTAGTCATAGTTTCAATCTATAAATAATTAGTTAATATATAAATTGTCAATCATCCATGCATAAATTGCCAGTGATCAAATTACACTAAGTGGCTATTGGTAATTGTTACCAATACTTTCAGATCCAGCGGATTTATTGAAAATAGCTCAACCAAATCCAAACTGGGTGCAATAATTAGCAACTTATCATTAATTATATCATTAAAACCATTTGAGTAATCAGTCTGCCAGTCCCAACTAATCTTTATCTTTATTTTGTAAATATGGTTAATCCATATGGTTAATTTTCTGACGTTATGATTTCTTTAAAGTTATCTGTTGGAGCTCTGACACTCTTTGTAGATTATTTCTTATATGATTTTTATGGCAGTTTGATTCATGCAGACACATCTGATATATTAGATATATTGCTCCATTAAGCCCCAAAGTTCTGACAAGCAGCTTAACCCTCATTCTTTTAATTGACAGTTGATTTAATTTGAGGTAAGTAGTTTTTATATCATACATACCCACCAAACTGCTTACACAAACCCATTGCCCATAGCAAATCAACTAATCACCAACCTCTTGCTAAAACCAACTGAGCTTATCATACCACCTAAAAACCATCACCCACTTGGCTAAAACCATTAAGCTATTAAATCAACTAAATATCACTAACCGCTCACCCAAAACAATATACCAACTACCATTAAGACATATATACATTTTAACATCATATATTTTAACTTTTTATTATAAAATGTTTAAATCTGGCTTTGAGGCAAACATACCCCCCTTCTTCCAGCTATTTTAAAGAAAAACTCTGAATGCTGTAGTCTTGGCCAGGCATCATACACATATAATTACTTCTATAATTATAGACGAGAATTAAGCACTATTTCACTGCATATGATAAAAGAATCTTTTATATCTCCAGTCTAAGCTAAGCTATTCTTATAAGAATCTTACCACAAGCTTGCTTAGCACAATAAATATATTAGTTGATAACTTACAGAGTACCTTTAACCTTACATCAAGCATTTTAGCCCATAATACTTTAACCATAACCTTTAAACATGAAAGGTTAGCCTGTTAGAAATCAGGCAGATGAGATGCAATCCAATGTATGGTTGCACATAGGTAATTACCCACTGATATAACAAAAGAAATAATGATTGCCTTTCCACAAATAAACAAGATAAAAATTAAATAGAAGAAAATATCTTTGGTAACCACAATATTTATTATATCAGAATCAACTGTCAATACCAGTAGGGGTATACAATATCAGTTCTACTGCAGAGTCACACTGCCATTTTTTTAGTACTAGTGGTGCCCAACCCAAAAGGGGGAGCCGCCACGCATCTTTATTCGCAGATGGTCCAAACAAAGGGATTATCATAAATTAAAAAATCCCAATATAGCCCCTAGTCACACTGCCATTTTAAAACTAAAAAATCACCCTCTCACCATTTGTCGCCACTATTATCTTCCTTTTTGAAGCTTCTGGCACTCATTATAACCAAGCAGGTCACTCAATAATTAATTTGCTTGATGTATTTTTTTGTAAAATTGTAATGATTCCATAACATTTCTGTTAGTAATCTTTGCATATAATCTTCTGGCAACCATTAGCAACTTGATAATATTAACTCCCTCAATTATCCTTGGTTTCAGTTGTCAGTAATCGAATTTCACCAATTGCAATTAAAATGATTCCCAATTCTAAAAATCTGGAAGATTCCTCCAAGATAGCTCAACTACCATTTTTTAAAACCAGCTAATTATTCAGTTCACTGGAATTAACTAGTTTAACCCTAAACTTGGCATCACAGGAGGAAAATATCTGGCTAATTTTCTGATAATTTTCCCTTAACCAGATGACATTCCTCTGACACGTCATTTTACATCTTGTCCTCCATCAACCAGTCCATGGAGACCTCTTCCATATCTGGTCGTGAAACCTTCCACATTCTGCCAAAGATTCACTCTTCAAGTTATACTATTAAATTTCCATCATATTTATATGCGCCCTTTTGTTTTTTCCCCTATTGGTTATATGTCCAAAGGAACTTAGCGTGCACTCAGTTGATGATCTGACCATTCAATGGATCTTTAATCATGTAAGCATCAGCGCCCATTTTCTCTATTATCTTAAAATGGTCCAATCCAGATGCTAGCCAACTTAGAGCCATCTGAATCCATGCTGATGTGGAACAGGATCAACTCTAGTATTGAAAACAGTGGAAGTCCACTATGACAGTGTTAATTGGATTTGTGATTCCTTTTTTGCCAAAATTCGTCAAGTACACAACAGCCTGAAGTTGATAAGCGTGGACGTCTGGTCCATCATATAGCGTTGTAAGCCATTCCGCTAGTGTCCTCTACAAGAGTAGATTAGTGGGGCAGCGTTCGGTGCCTCCCATAAAACAACTGGAAGGGACTTTTTCCAATTAAGGAGTGATGGCTGATGTTAAACATAAAAACTGCAGTAGAGAGCAGAGGGCTCTAGTAAGATGGTAGATCTCTCTCAAGCTTGCTAATAATATTACTAAAGTCCCATTAACCCACTTGACGGTCCCATTGGATTCAGGGTGATATGAGATTATTATTACCTCATGAATCTCCATTAATTTTACTAACTTAGGGAGGACATTTGAAGTGAAGTTTATTCCATTGTCTGTGAGTATGAATTGAGGGAAACCATGCCATTGAATGACTCTTTTCATTATTAATTTGGCAATGGTTACCTCCCCCTAAACTTGGATTGCCTGTTACTCTACCCACTTCATTAAATGATCTATTGATACAAAGATGTACTAAGAGTGATTTCCCCTGTCAGCAAGGGCCCCACAATGTCGATGAATACCATATGCCAGCCAATTTGGGGGTTCACCAGATGATAGGAGGTTTTCTAGTGGAAGGGGTTTTCCAATTGACTTGGATGACAACACGAGATCATTTTAAGCATTTAGAAGTGTATATTCTCCCATTGATATCGCAGCTGCAATAATTTCAAAGTTTTTCATAACCCTCCATGCCCTATTACCTTGTATACGTCCAAAATCATGCCTCGTCATAAAGAAGGCTACAGAAAACTTAACATATATCCACTAACCTTCTTGTAAAGCTCGCCATACCTCAAAAAGGTATCAGCCCACATTCCATTTAATGGCCAAATGATTTAATATGATTCATCAGTATACTTGCCGCTGATCATTTTTTTGCACTTCATATTAGAGAGATATGCCATAATGGCAATCCCAGTAGTCATGATAAACATCAGTGTTCTGGTGCTTCACACCCAGTAGCTGAAGTAACCCAAATTCATATGCTTGAAGCTTGAGTACCCACCATGTGAGGCGACCTTCAGCTCCTGAAGGTTCTGTAACCAGTGCAATGAAGCGTGATCAGTCATAACTGTGAACTCTAAACATGAAGATACAACTGAAACTGTTTATATGCATAGATTACCGCTAGGTCCCACTAAGTCACAGAGTAAATCAGCTTATGACAGTTTAAACTCTAGCTGCAATAAGCGATGTAATGATCCACCCCATTGTCATCCCACTGAGATAATACTGTTCACATGGCGGAAAGGGAAGCGTTGGTCTACATGATGAACTTCTTTTTGAAGTTTAGATAATGCAGAACTGGAGCGCTGATCAATGCCATCTGAAGGATGGCAAAAGCTCTCAGACATCATTCCATCTACTTAAATGTGGAATGCTTTTTAGGCATCATAAAGAGAGGGCCCCTACACATTTAAATTAGGAATAAAACGCTGGTAGCAACCAACTATGCCCAAAGATACTTGGATATCTTATTTGGTACCTTATTGGGCCATCTTCCTGATGGCTCTACCTTAGCTGGTTGCAGTCTAAGTCCCCTGGCGTCTACCACTTTTCAAAAATGTACCAGTTGATCTTTAAAAAAAATGACATTTACAAGGCTTGATATTTATGTTAGCCTTTGTGAGCTGGTGTAATACCTCTTCCAATTAATGTAGTGCTCTGAAAACGTCTATGAGATGATGCTAGTGTTGTTGGGGTAGACAAGGACGCAAATAAAGTTCATATTCTCAAATAGTGTCCATGAACTCTTGGAATGTAGCTGGAGCATTACATATTCCCTGCAGCATATGGATGGGCTGTGTCAGGACTTTGGGGGAGAAACTCCAACCCAGCCCCTATCAATAAGGGCCCCAAAGCCCCCAGCGAATTAATAAGCCATTAAGGCCCAAATTAAGGCTAAAAACGGGAAAGAGATAGATTAGAAACAGGAAATTATTATATGATCCTTGAGGTATTTATAGGACCTCAATGGATTGGGAAGGAAAGGAACTAGAAATTTTTGGCATTGATTGGTAACAACAATCAAGATAAATGAATGAATAATATTACATGGGGAGTGGGACCATCCCCAGCATAATTCGCCGGTGGTCATGAAAGAGCAACTTGATTATGGTGTGAGCGCTGAAATGGATTTCGCCACAACCTGATTAAGTTTTGACATCCTCAGCATTAGTCGCCGATGTCAAATTAAATTTAAATTATAATTTAATTATTGGGGCCAATCCCTGATACTTCAGATAGGGCTTACCCCAAGTTAATGGGGAGCCCAATCTGGCATCCGCCAATAGGTGGGTCATGACCCCTAGTTGGGGCTTCCCCCAATAAAGGGAGAATCCTGAAATAGCCCCCTCCAAGCCTTGACTAGGGGTCAGAGTTGAGGCGGGGGTACCAGATCCAGGCAGCAGGGAGGAATGGGCCAAGGTAGCTGGCGTGGACTCAATGGTGGGATCTGGCAAGTGTCATCATAGAGTGGCCCTAGTATCAGTGTAAGACCCAATATTGGCGCTGGGGGCCAGCATCAGGATTGGCACCCAGCATCAGCTCTGGGGCTGGCATTGGCATGAGGGCCAGCATCAGGAGGAGGACCCAGCATTGGGGTTGACACCTGGCATCGGTGCAGGGGCCAGCATCAGGAGGAGGACCCAGCATTGGGGTTGACACCTGGCATCGGTGCAGGGGCCAGCATCAGTGTAGGGGCTGGCATTGGGATGAGGTCCCAGTATTAGCACTGGGGTCAGCATTGGCATAAGAGCTGGCATTGGGGATGACACCCCAGTAACCTGGGCTTAGTCACCCAGGCTAGTTTTGGGGGCCATTAGCCCCCATCCTGGCTTGCCCTCTCAGGTCTGAGGCCAGGGACCGCCCCTCCTCCTTCCATTTTTAACTCTCACTGAAAACTCAGGTGCCCCTGTAGTGAGCACCACTGTCAGGACTTCAGTGGAGGAACTCCAACCCGCCTCTATTAATAAGGGCCTCAAAGCCCCCAGAGAGTTAAAAGATCATTAAGGTTTAAAATAAAGCTAAAAATGGTAAGGAGATAGTGAGAAAAGGTAATTTTATTAAAATGATCCTCAAGGTATATGACCTTGATGGATTGTGAAGAAAATTCTCAGCATTGATTGTCAAATATGATAGAAATAAATAATACACATGGAATGGGTGCATCCTCAGCATAAAAATGCCAGTGCACCCAAAAGGGTAATCTGATTGGGGTGCGAGCACCAAAAGGGATTTCACCGCAACCCAATTGAATTTTCAGCATCCTCAGCATTAGTTGCCAGTGCCAAATTTACTATTAAATTATAATAGGTTATTGGGGCCAATCCCCAATACTTCAGATTGGGCTTACCCCAAGTTAATGGGGAGCCCAATCTGGCATCCGCCCATAGGCAGATCGTGACCCCTATTTGGGGCTTCCCCCAATTAAGGGAGAATCCCAACAGGCTGGAATAACCCTTTAGATGTAATAATGGCACATTTTTTCTTGTTCCACCACAAACAACTCAATTTGCCAGTTGTGGGAATCCAGATTTTTTGATGCTCGCTGGTGCCTGGGCACCGCTGGATTCCACAACAGACTTATAAATAAAAAGTCTAAAAACATTAATAAATGAAAAGTTGGTTTTTATAAGTTTATTAGTGCCACCACATGGGGAAAATGAACCCTCTTAATATCTGAACGTTCAGTACTTAAACTGTGTCAAGGGTCAAGGGAAATTCAAGAATGAATTCAGAATACCTTAGACTGGTCTGAATTAGGAAATATGGAGTGTAACCTATTGAAGCTTGGAAAACTTGTTTCACTATGACTTAACAATGGATGGGTAATTATTGTTGGCCAAACATACCTGTGGGGTAACGATTTATAAATTTCAGCTAATCCCAATTTGATAAATTTATTGCACCTTGGGAGACCCCCACCAAGCTTATAAAAGGGGTGGTCCCCACATAGGTGCTTGAATGGACCTAACTATGGCTGGGGGAGTTCCATATGATGGACGCCCCAAGGTCCACCGCATGGTTGAAGTAATCCAGCTACTTGATCTCAGGTTTACTGCCCATAAATATTCAAAATCTTGTTACCCCGATTTGTGGGGTTCCACTGAGAATCAGCTAGGGTCTTTTGGCCAATTTTGTCTAAAAGCATTCTTAATCTGAAGCCAGGAGGTCAATTGTCCGGCATCACACCCCTCAAGAATGTTGGGGAGAGAATAGGGCCATAGGAATCGGCCATGTACTTGATTGATGGTATTTTCTGTAGCCAAGTATTTATGGAGTACTCATTGCCTCTTTAGTAGGTGATGGTAAAAGGACCTTCATAAATTGATCCAAGCTTGCCGCTTCTGGGAGTGATGGAGGTTATGGGGGTAGAATACCATGTCAGACACTTAGAATGTATGTAGGGGGGTTTAGAGCTCATTGGCAGCCTGCCTTTCTTCAGTCACTATTTTTGCTAAGTTGGTCATAGCCTCCAATTGGAGTTGGATGATGTGCTAAGCCAATTTTCTCATGGCTTTATAAGGTTCCTCTACTCTAGAGAAGAATACAACTTTAGCTAAGAGAGCAGGTATTCCAGGTTCCCGCCCATACAAGACTTGAAATGGGACATTTTTAATATCTGGTGATAACTAATCTGGTAGGCCATAAGAGCACTGGGTAAGAATTGATCCCAGTGAAATGGATCAGAAGAGGCTACTTTTTGTAGGATGGGGACTAAGGTTCCATTTGCTTTCTCAACTTTCCCATTTGTAGATGGATTATATGGAGCTGAGAAAAGTTGTTGGGCTCCCATGGACTTAGCCAACTTTTGACTACTATGGAGGTAAACTTATTACCATTATTGCAGAGTAATACTTTGGGACAGCCATGACGAAGGAAAATGTTTTGATGTAAAAACGTGGCTGTGGCCTTGGCCGTTTGGGCAGGGAGAGCCACGTCTTCAACCCACTTAATAAAGTGGTTAATGGCTACTAGAATAAATTTGTTTCCACCAGTAGTTTGTAGGTGGGGACCAACTACATCCAGACTGATGATGTGGAACGGTTGTTGAGGGGTAGTTGGTTGATACTGGCATCTAATCTTGAAACTGGATTATTTCTTACATGTGAGGCAGGCTTCCAAGACGTCAACAATAGATTCCATAATTCCATCCCAATAGTACCAATCCTTAATTTACTCATAAGTTTTATTTGCCCCTCCATGATCTATAGTGGAATGAGCTTTTAGGATAGCAGGTACATGTTCCAAGGGCTGAAAGTAAGGCATCCATTTTGCCCTCACCTGCTTATATAAATTCCCGTTCTTTACTTTGGTGTTGTTGGAGTGCCAGGCTAACATCTTCTGGACAGGATCATCCTCATCCTCCCATTCATTTGTGGTCATTAAGAGGTCATGTAACCTCTCCGCCTCACTATTATCTGAGTGAAGGATTGGCAGCTGAGTCACCCATCAACATTCATGTGATAGGTTCCAGCTTGGTGTTCAATCTTCATGTCATAATTTTGGAGCTTTAGAGCCCAGCGAACTAACCAGCCAGTAGGATCCTTTAAATTCTGTAACCACTTCAATGAAGCGTGGTCCATAACTACAATGAAGGTGGTCTAATATAGAAAGGGCGGTAGTGCTTTATAGCTAACAAAACGGCAAGGCACTTCTTACTCTGTAACGCTGTATTTGCGTTCTGCCTTTGACAGTATCTTACTAAAATAGGATACAGAATGATCTACACCGTTTTCATCCAATTGGGATAAGATGGACCCAACGGCATAGTCTGCGTCATCATTAAACAAGATAAAGGGTTTATTATAATCTGAGTGCTGTAGGATAGGACGTTTTTGTAATAGTTGCTTCAACATCTCAAAAGCGACCTTTTGTTCAGCACTCCTTTAAAAAGAGGTATTCTTGATTATAGATGGACAAAGGGCTCGCTGAGTTGGGTGAACTTAGAGACGAATTGATGGTATACCCCATTATTCCTAGAAATACCGGAATATCCCATAGAATTTTAGGGAGAGGCATTTTTGAGATTGCTTCAACCTTGTCATGTATTAGTTAAATCCTTCTTGGGAAATGAAGTGGCCAAGGAAATCCAGTTTCCTTTAGAAGAAGGTACACTTCAAGGGTTTCAACTTAATATTTAACTTACATAACCATTGAAACCTCCTTCAGATGATTAAGATGTTCGTTGAAAGTCTTTGAGAACACCGTGACGTCATAAAGATAGAAGATGAAACAAGTTAGTTTTAAGTCCTGAAAAACGTGATCCATAGCACGCTGGAAAGTTACAGGTTTGTTGCACAACCCATGAGGTAATTAGGTGGGTTGAAAAAGACCCTCACTGCAAATAGGAGCGCATTTCTCTTGATCTTGAGGAGAAAGGTCCATTTGCCAATAGCCACTAGCCAAGTCCTTTTCAGAAAAGAAGTTAGTTCTGGAGAGTTGTTTTAGGGCGTCTCAATGTGAGGGATAGTATAGCTATCCTTTTTTGTGAGGTTATTTAGTTTGCGGTAGTCCATAACTATCTGATGATATTTTTTCTTTCTAATTAGTAATAGGGTTGAAGACCAAGAACTCTGTGAAGGAACAAGTAACCCCACGTCTAGTAACTACCGGAGCTCCTTCCTCATCTGCTGTTCTTCCACCTTTGATTTGCAATAAGATTTTGACCCATTAGGGTGAGAATCACCCACATCAATGGAATGGCTCCAGCCCTTTATTTGGCCATAGTCAGTAACTGATTTTAAGATTATGTCGCAATAGTTTTCCAGTAACGTATGGACTTTTTCCAGCTCATCTGGGGTCAGCTCAACTGAGATATGGACGTTGGGTAAATACATACCAGCTTAGCTTGGCAATCCCAAACCGCCATAGAGCCAATGCAGTGGATACATTCAATGTCCTCTACTGGGATTAATAAGCCTCATCCAATCACTTGGTGTTTTCTTATAACCATGTCCTTGCCAGTGAGGTTTCCCAGCAGAATATCAACAGGCTTCTGGTAGGCTGGGTCTAATATCCCAAGAAATACCCGAGGCTCCAAGGGGCTACCACCCTCAATACTTATGAGGCGCAACAAACAGTGGTGAGTGATTTGGAGCGTGATTTTTGTGTCAACCGCTTGTTGTTCACCAGACTTAGTCAAGACCTCATCTGCATCATAGAAAGGGATACCATCCCTGGCACCCACTGAATCAGGAAATTTCTTTATGTTACGCCCAGAGGTGGAGTAGTGCAAAGACATAGCTGAAAAGGGATACTTAACCAGACAAGAATATTCATTCTTTCTGGGTTCTTTATTGGATAAAACTAAAGGGACTTCATAGTTGAGTAATGAGAGAACACCTTGCTTCATATTGATTATTCCCTTGTACTCAATCATAAACTGGGTACCTATGAGCATATCATAGTTGTTTTTTTCCAAAGCAACTGCAGAGGTCAATAAGATCAGCTTACCAATTCACATGGGAATGTAGATATGCCCCAATAGCACAGATATTATTTGGGCCTGCAGTTCGAAATTCTTGATTGTACTCCAAGTCAGGCGCTAGCATTATCTTTTTTATGAGCTTTAAAAATTAAGTTAACTGGGGAGCCAGTATCTAGAGTGGCCATCATCCAGACTCAATGAATGACCACTTCAACCTTGGTGAGAGTGCCTCCAAAGTTATGAGATAGGGCCAAGACTCCTTGAGCATGAAAGTGGAGGTTAGTTTATGAGCAGTCTCAGGGAATTTATCCAGGATGGATTTTAAGGTATTGACCCGCTGAAGAGGGTAAATCAAGCCAGCTAAGAACTGATCACCATCGCTGGCAGTGTCAATGACTCTTGGACACTCTAGACTTTGGCTGAGGTACGTTTTCTCAGGTTTAGCAGTCTCGTCCACTCCTTTAACATTCAAAAGATCAGGGACCTCCACTTCTGTGGGTGCTCCCAATATGTAGTAACCAACATCATCGTAACCCCCCTCAGATTCATCCTCAAGGGTATTCTCAACAACTGGCAAGGTTGCAATAGAGATAGGGGAGACAGGTACATGAGGTTGGGTAGCTACTTTCTGACCATATGTCTTTTCAGAAAGCCCCCTATTGTTACAGGGGTTACCCTTAGAGCGCGCAAATACAGCTTAGCTGGAGGCGAAGGTACAGGGGCTTTAGTGAGCTTGTGTGGAAGCATGGTTGTAGTTGCATTACAGGTCTCAGATATACTGGGGGGAATGATATCTTTTTTAAGTCGCACTGAGGGAGAAGGTTTCACTGGGAGGATAGGTACAGGTTGGCTCACCCCTAAGTGTTCTACAGGTGAAACGTCCTCTATAATTAGAACTTAAGGTTACGCCTCAGCTTCATTTATTGTAGCACATGAATGGAAATCAGCAACGTCTAACAGAGCCTCATTTATGTTTTGGATGTTTTTGAAGTGACATTTTACTGAAATGATATGCCTGGCTAGAGAGGGTTGAAAAGGTAACCCAATAACATGGCAGCGATAGCATCATCCAGGGTTAGCATGTTAGACATTGACAACCTTTGAGCATCAAGGTAAAATCGCTCAGCAAAGCAGCGGTTGGTTCGCCCTCATACATACTAAGGCGCATAAAGCCCTGTTGGTCCCTGTTAAGACACTGCTTTGAACCAAGTTCAGCCAAAAGAGCCTCTTTCATATCTGCCCATTTATGCAAATTGTCCATGTATGGTACTATCATCTCTTGTGATAGTTGACTTAGGAAAGGGATGATGTGTTTAATTTTTTTTCTTGTCTGATGAGTCTTGCATTACAGATTCATAGATATACAAAAACGAAGCTATGTTTCTTTCACTGGGGGTGAACTTTCTTTTAAGAGGCAGTTTGCAAGGGCGCTGCTCAAGCTCTTTAAGGCGGGATAAAGCGCTTGCTAGTTTCTTTTCAAGAGCAACTATTCATGGTCCAGTGGGAAAGGGAAGAGTTGTAGGGTTACTCACTCTTAAAGCCTCCATGTTTAGACGCTTTTTTGTGGTGTACAGGTTAACTCCTGTAGTGAGCACCACTTTGTGTGAATCCAGCTTTTTTGATTCTCGTTGGTGCTTGGAAGCCGCTGTATTCTACAACAGGTTTATAAATAAAAAGGCTTAAAACACTAATAAATAAAAAGTTGGTTTTTATAGTTTGATAGTGTTACTGTGTGGAGGAAAATTGAACCCTCTCAATATCTGACCATTTAGTTTCTAAACTGTGTCAAGGGTTGAGGGAAATCCAATGATAAATTTTCAATAGCTTAGACTGGTATAAATTAGGAAATATGGGAATGTAGCCTATTAAAGCTCAGAAAACTTACTTGACTTTGCATGAACAATGGATGGGAACCAATGTTGTCCAAGACATACCCATGGGTAGTGATTTGATTAATTTCAGCCAATCCTCATTTGATAAATTTATTGCACCTTGGGAGATCCCCACCAAGCCTATAAAAGTTGTGTTTCCCGTGCAGGTGCTAGAATGGACCTGGTCATGGCTGGAAGAGTTCCATTTGATAGACACCTCAGGGTCCACTGAATGGTTGGAGTAATCTGACTGCTTAATCTCATGTTTATTGCCCATTAAAATCAAAATCATGTTAACCTGATTTGTGGTGTTCCACTGAGAATCAGCCAGGGTCTTTTGGATAATGTAATCATTTTTATTATTTAGATTATTTGTATTATTATCGAAATTTTGCAAATTTCTGACATTTCCTGTTTTCAGCTGATTTTGACCTGAAACATTCTTATTTCGAAGCCAGGAGGGCAATTGTCTGACACCAGTAATTTGATATCAGATCCATAGCCAAAAAATTACTAGCGCCACCCAAGAAGTCTAAATCATTATTAATTTGAGGTATCAGGTGCAAATCCTATTTAGTGATACTGTTAAGATTCCAGTAGTCTTTTAGCACACATTAGTGCCGTTCTTCTTTTTGACAATTAGTACATGAGAAGCTCAAGGACTACATCGATGAATCCCCCCCCTTGGGTTGGGACCATCTAGTACTAAAAAAAAAGAAGCTCAAGGACTCTTGGCTCCAACATTCCCTGCTCCAGCGGTTTCCTTATTCCGCCAGAAACTATTTCCTCTGCAGCCCTAAAGCAACGGATCAATCAAGACCAAATAGGAGGGTGGTCCCCTGTGTCCACTTGATGAATGACACATGAGTGCATCCCAAATCAAGGTTATAGGATGTGAAGATCCTCCTAGTATTTCTCAAATAATGACATCACTGAATCTTTTTGGCCCTCCAATAACCCCATCGAAACTTTGCACAAAACCATGCCATTATGCTGGCTGGTGTTCTAGTAGGGAGACCAAGCTCTTTCAGTGAGCCAAATTTTTGGAGATGGAGGACCTTGTCAATGGGGTCAAGTGTAGATAAGCCACCACCTGGTGCCTCTGGACCATAAGATGCTCCTTTTGCAGGTTGGCCAGTATTACTTTAATATACTTATGTCTAGATACTAGTATTCATAGAGCCACATGTGGTTTGAGGCGTTATTGTTGATAAGGGCTGAGGACCTCCTCATACAATCTTTCCAGCATTTCTAATTCAAGCTCCATCCTTACTAAATCTTGGTGTTCAGATAGTATCATTAGGGAACTTTCCAATCATAGCAGTATCCCTCAGTACTTGTATATTTGATTAGAAAGGACCCTAGTCCACCATTTCAAATGCTGATAGAAGATGGGAACTACACCATCACAGTATATAAGGTTAATTTGACCATCTTGGCAAAATCCTGTGGAACCCACTTGCAGTGAAGTAGATGGGGATCCACTGGTCCAGAATCTTAAAGGTTTCCTCTACCATGTTGACCACTGCACCAAAGTGGTGTACTAATGCAGCTTCAATTAACATGTCATAGTTGTGATTCAGCAACATGATTGGCAGCTTGGAGACAGCAACTGACCAAAACTGAAGTGGCTACACACTATATGCCCCTCTAAGATGGTCATGCTGCCCCAGCTGTTCCATATGCCATCTGCTACTCCACGTCAGGTTTCAGTGGCAGCTTGGCTACCAACTTTGTGGACACTATGTTGACAGGAGCGCTGGTATCTATGATTGCCCAAATTTTGGTTTTTTACACATAAATGTCACAATAAGTACATTTGGAATAAGAGAAACCTTAATTGTTTAATATTTGTACGTACAAAGAATCATTTTTGTCAAAGGGGTGCATAGTACTTGCCCCAATCTGGGAGTATTCTATAGAATTTGTCTCCATTGGGATAGTGACATTCACTCCTTCCAATGATGCCATATCCAAAGAGGGCCAGAGTTCATATGTCAAATTTCGCTCCAATATTTGACAGGCATATGGTTTTTTGGATTTCCTGATGGATCTCCTCCACAGTGGCCTCCTTAGCTTGTGAGCGAGTAAACAGATGTACGTTGTCATTGGATTGTTGATAGAGAGATACATCAGTGAGGTTGAGGGCTGATGTGGAGTGGCTCATTATGTTTAGGTGGACAATTGAATTCAACGCAGCAGAAGTAGAAGGTCCCATCTCTAATCCGCTTAATACTTTTCCTAATTATACAGATTTGGCTGCACCACATGGATGTTCTTCTTGGCGGGGTATCTCACCATGTAGCGTCCTTATTGGCTGCATTTGAAACAGGTTGTCCCAAAGGGTTCTCATCTCCACTGTTGTTAAAAGGTCCAGGCTAAGGGTTATAGGCTGGCCGTGGATGGTGCGGAGAGCTATAGAGAAGCTGTGGATGGCCCAAAGAGCTATATATCGGATGCAGGTTGGCCAGCAGACTATAGTTTGGCCAGGGGTTGGCCAGAGGATTATAAATCAGTTGCTGCTGCCCACTAACCAAAGAAGATCCAGCGACAGCCAATGGTAGCTTCTAGTGCCTTGGGTGATCTGAACGTTGCAGCCAAATGCCTCAGATAGTTAAAAACCAAAATAAAGGGATATCTCCTTACAAACTGTGGCATTGCACTTTAAACTCCTGATGTTGTTTCACTGTCACAATCATAGCAATACCAACATCAGCCTCAGATAATATCTCCACACTTACCACACGTGCACTTCCAAAGTTAAGTGATTGATGAACTCAGTAAGGGTTTCTTTCCTCTGAAACACAATTTTTAAGAAATTAACTTTACATTGGCCCTTTTTCTAACACCCCCCCAATAAAAACAGGCATAACAGTGTCTTTGACTTCCTGGTAAGTCACTGAGATGTCCTACAGGCAGCAAGTGACCTGATTGGTGCTCTTAACATCTAAGGAAAAAATCATTAGCTTTGCCTTATAGTGGTCTGAACTCCTTCAATGGAAAATTTGAAGCGCTTTAAAAATCTGTGCATATTGCCTCCCAAATTGAACAGGGGAAGCTTTTAACATGCAAACTCTTTTCTTACTCTGGGCAGCATGTTCTGGGAGCAAAATTAGCTGTCTCTTGCCTAACAAACATAGCCCCTATATGGGGAGTATATATAGGTTGTGGTGCAGAACTTGGTTCAGCTACAGCTTTGCGGAAAGTGGTATCCTCCTTGGTCATAATTACAGTGACAACTGGAGGGAGCTCACTAATGAACCCATAGTATTTGTCCCCAGAGTCAACGCTATCCTCAACCTGACACCCTTGACCAACTTGAGCAGCAAAGATTTCTTCCACAATTTTTTCACCTTGACTTAATTGCTGTAAGGATAGTGTCTATAACTCTCCTGTTCCCAGCGGGGTGGTGCACGGTGCACAGACCCAATGCTAGGGAATTAGTTGTTAGTAATAAAGTTAGTAGAGCCCTGAAGAGGGTGCTTGAGCTGTAGTAACTTAGGGCGAGGGTGGCTAATGATAGATAAAAGAACAAAAACCAGACTAACAACAAGGCAGGAGTGAACTTAAAGTGTTGTCCATACCAAAGCGGTGCTCTGGGTGGGAGTGCAAAGGTGGCCTGGGCTGGAGGGAACATGGGCGGCCCAGCAAAGCACAAGAGTAGAAAGTTACAGTTGTGAAAATCAAAAGGTTAACATTGCATGAGACTTCCTTAAAGAAGTTCACGCACAGGTTTTTCCAAGATAAGATAAAGAAGACATATACCAACAAATGGTTTATCATGGAGGAAGTCAACCAACTAGAGAGATTGGTTTTGAGAGAAACAAATTAAAAGAATTTGGGGGGAATAATCAATCAATGGAAGTGATGCTAAGTTAAGGTGTACCTATAAGTGCCTGCTTCCATTAGGCAGTATATTATACTTGGCAATCAACCTTGCTCAGGTTATCAATTGTAGGTAAGGATGACCTGAGCCGGAAATTTTGAAACCTGAACAGGTTTTGAGACCCCATTCACTGAGAAATTGAGCAAACCATCATTTTTAATTGCAAAGCTGGTTCGTTTACTGCCCCTGCTGTAATACAGGGCTGAGCTTCTCTCATATCCCCAGTACCAACCTGGGCATAGCTCTCCTTAACCCAGCGTTGATCCAAGGTATGTTTGAGGTCTGGGAGTCCTGCCAACTTCACTCTTCTGGCCTCCTGACATGCAGCTTTATCCTTGGTATTGGTCCCCATTATCATGCCATCCTCAAGCCATGAAAATTGCACTGGCAATGCCCTTCTTTGGTGTCTTGTTTAATCCTATCAACCTCTTTTTGTAGATCCTGGTGGAATTTCTTTCCAGTGGCCAGTTTTTGCTTAATATTATGCAGATGCTCGTCCACATTGTCAAGAATTCCTCGCAGTCTGGAATTCTGGCATCCATTCTCATGAGCCAGATGGAATGCCTTATCAAGTTGCCTCACTAAGGCAGCTTATTCCCAGAGTAGCTCCAAATTGGACTGTCACAGATTCTCCAAGCTAAATATGAGACTGGCATATTCACCAACTCAACAAATGAAAGGTCCACAGCCTGTCCTTGATTGGCATTGTTAAGACCCTCTACTTGAGCTAACCAATTTAACAGTTGCCCATATTTGGTAGACATGAGGAACGATGCAACTGGGGTTTCAGCAGCGCAGTGGTTAATCCATTCACCTAAAGCTGGTTGAGGTCAATTGCAACGGAATTTGCTTTGTTGGTGACCCACTGCTTTAAGAGGGTGACAGTCCCTGATGCGTGCCACCGCAGCATCAGTGCATAAAACCCATATAGACATTTCTTGCATAAACCACATGGTGTCCCCCTCCCAATGTAGTAACATCCTTTACCCAGTACAATGTAAGGCGTCACCAGTTTAAAAACTAACCCATGACCTGTGGTAGCTCCTGGTTTAACTGGGGCATTTACTGATCTATAAGATTGTGGGCATCACAATGCAGTTGTGCACTTGGACTATTGCCCTCTTGACTTCTGAGAACATCTGCTCAAGGTGCTCCAGCAAATGGCAGTTGTCATTTTGTTGTGCCTGGGAAAACAAATAACATTGATGATATCAATATTATGATGGGCCAGGACTCTCAGGAGCTGGCAAATTGACAGATGCACATAGGTGATGAGGTACTCTACTGCCCCTTGCAAGGTGAGGAGGCCCATAAGGTTAGCGGTGATTGCATCCATGTAGGATATATATAACTGGTACCACTGAGCCTGTTCTCACTGCTTAAAAAAATGGCTATAATATCTCAACAGTGTCCCTTTGTAAAGATGGTATCCCAGAGGAGCCAATCCATAATATGATAGAGCTACACAGATGTGACATTTGTTGACTGCCCATGCTGAGCGATCTCAAGTGCTGGACAGGCAGCCAAATGTAATTTTGTTGAGCGTTGCCAAAGTCATATGGTGCATTTATGGCAAGGGCCAGTTCCTCTGAGGTTTCCATGAGTTCATCACTATATATTTTATGGAACCCTATGAGGTTTTGGCTGAGGTAGTTAAGGCTCACCATGGTGCTGTAGTATACATGCTACTTAAAGTTGAATCAGTGGGCCCACTGTAGTTAGCCCCCCTGTTAAAAATCCAGCAGATGAGATACAACCCAGTGAATGGTTGCACAGGAGTAAATACCCAGTGATAAAACAGAAGAGTGATATTATGATTGCAATCCCACAAACAAACATGATAAAATATAAAATAAAAGCAAATTACGTTAATAACCATAATCTTATTATTATAGCAGCATCCAACTGCCAATACCGCTAGGGGTCTATACAAACTACCTGTTCCACTGCATAGTCACACTGCAGTTTATAACTAAAAAGAACCTCCTCTCACCCTTTTTCACCACTATTATCTTCCGTTCTGCAGCTGCTGGCCTTCATTTCAACCAAGCAGGTAATCTCAATCATTAATTTGCTTGATGTAGTTATTTGTAGAATTGTAAGTGTTCCACCACATTTCCATTAGTGATCTTTGGCATTCAATCCGCTGGCAACCATTAGTAAATTGGTAATATGACCTTCTCTCAAATATCCTTGGCTTCAGTTGTCAGCAATCAAATTATGCCAATTGCAATTGGAATGGTTCCTAATGCCACCAGATCTGACAGATTCCTCCAAGTTTGATTAACTACCATCATTAAATTAGATAATTAGTCAGTCTGCCAGAATTAACTAGTTGAATCAAAAAGTCATGAGAGGAAACCATTTGTTTAGTTTTCTGATATAGATCATTGATACCCAGATCAACTAGTTCTACCATCAAGGGTCTTATAATTTTACTGACTAATAAAACTTTCATTTATTAACCTCCTTATTCTTGCCAACTGGGGTTATTTTTCTGGTTTATATCCCTAAAGTTTAATTTTGCTGCCAGGATTTTAACCAGATAAGTCCTTCCAATAATATCCAAATTAGGGGTTTCAGTTAGTCAGGTGTAATTGCTGGATAATTGCCTAGTTTGATACTATTTAATATTATATATTTGATCTAGTCTAGGTTTGACGGAAGCTGCATTTGCTGCCAAAATGCCATCCAAAGATTGTTGTGGGAGTTTCCAGTGGAAAGCTGATGAATCTATTACAAATAATCTAAAATGGTTCTGTCATCTAATTTGGAGCACCAGCAACTCATGCCGAGGATGCCCAAAGTCTTATTTATATACAAATTTATATATGATTGACCAGTGACTTATGCAGAGGATGGATTGACCTAATATTAATATTTGGTAATCAGATTAGCAGATCTGGAGAGAATCACTATGAAGTATGAATGAATGAGTTTACAATCTGATAGAGGTTTGGAATCAGGAGGCCAATGGGTTTTCTGGCAGATCATTGGCCAAAGAGCACTTGGGCGCAGTAGCCCTGAAAGTAGTATAAATAGTCATTCATTCCCTCCTAATAAACATCTCTCGTTTACCATCTTTCCTGTTTGTTTGAAGTAGATTGGTGCAATTAGAGTGGGGAAGGCGGTATAGATCCCCAATAGGTGTGGGTGACCATGCCTGGAGTGGCCGGCGCTGCCAGCTCCCATGCCTCCTCTCTATGAGGATCCAGCGGGAACCTGGCCAGCTGGCTACCAGTGGATGAGCTGCATAGCCACCAACCCTAGCAGGGTGCAGTGCGGGAGGTGCCATAGCCACCCAAGAAGGAGGATGGACTCGCTGGGGCATGCCCAGATGGGTTGGTGAAGGGTCACAAGGGTGGGGCAGCGCAGAAGTGCCTGAGCCACCCAGGAAGGGGGCAGGACTTGCCAGGGCACACACCAAGGATGCCTGGGGCTAAAGGCAAAGCCGTTGGTGGTTAGTTGGTAGGTTGGACACAGGACTTATAGGGGTTGGTATGCCAATGAAGGCAAAATAGCAAAGGGCCACCAGTCTTCATACTGGTTGGCCTGGCACACTAGCGGAGCCCAGGGTCAATTTCGTGACATTCGCCATACTTACTTCATCAAAAGGTTGAATGAGGGTTTCTAATGTTAAACCCACTGCCACCAGTTTCCTTCAGCTGGCGAGGGGTGATCCAAACTATACCTGCGGTTCCCACCAATCTACCCAATCGCACAGTATCAGAACCCTCCAATTTCACTTTAAACGCTCATCACCCTCCCATCTCCTTTAATCAGCCAGTTCACCAGCCACTTAAATGACTACCCCCAGAAAAACTCTCCCGGCTGTTGATAAGTTAAAGGTGTAACCTAACCTTCGTTATCCACCACCCCCAACCCACAAACATAACCCGGAAGGCCAAGTTGGTTAACCATACCTTTAAATAAACTTAAAACCCTCTAAATTTACGCAGTACCCGATGGGCAGGATAACTTACCCCACCCCTCAAAGCTAGCGACGGGCCAACGTAACCCTTTATAGATTGAACTTCCCCAATTTATAGGTTGATTTTGGGGGTCCAGCCGGGTTGAGGTTTAAACCCTTAACGGTTACCGGCGAATCAGCTCGAGGTTAACAGTTAAGCCCGTTTCCAATCATCGGAAGGGTTAATTTTGGTGGGGTAGGTCGGTTAAAGCTTGATTAGGGGATGTTTTTAGAGTGGGGGATAGGCGCCGAGTAGTCTCGTTGATCCCCGCCTTCATATTTAGAGGAGGTTAGGCTTTACAGATACGCCCTTGGTATGGCGGGGGAGGTTGGTTTAGGAAACGTGCAGTGTGGTTGAAGTTGGATTGGCTGAACGGGGGAGATTGGCACCTGCTTCCATGGCTAGACATGGGTGAGATTAAGATGCAAAGTGGGGTGGCTTAATATTAGATTGAACTTTAATGATCTATGTAGGGGCTCGCGAGTAGAGATGGCATAAAGCTGACTTTACACTCTATAAGATTATTAAACGGTAAGCTAGGCGAAAGAAGATCAGGCCACCAGCTTGCGCTTGACCGCGGCGGCGATATTCTCCAGCGTTTCGGCCACCGGCTCGTCAAAATCGACGTCGTTGGCTGCAGCTTCGCGCTGAAGGAAGCGGAGTCCGGCCAGGTTGAACCCCATCGTGTCCTAGAGGTTAGCCGAGAGCCGACACCGACTACCTTTTGGTGCTGGAGGGTCCGGCGCAGGTCGTGGCGGATCGAATCGAGAATCGGGCGGAGAGCGCGGCAGGAGGTGATCTGAGGGTGGTACACCTTGAGCACAAAGGTCAGGACTCTGGCGACTAGCGGCGAGCTCCAAGCCTAAAAGGGTAACCGCCACCGCTCCGCACCTACCTTCTGAGCCCACACGGCAATGTAGGCCAGCAGGGAGGTTATCTTGCCAAAGGGGAGCGCCAGCAGGGCATCCTCCAAATCGGAGGAGCGAACTTGGCGTACAACGTCGAAAACATACCGCTCGGCGGAAACATTCAAGGCGGACAGGATGGGGTGTTTGGGCTCGAGGCTCGAGGCCTAAGTAGGTTAAAGCGGGTCAATTGCAACCCACCTTCGGGTTAGCTTCCAAGTTTGAACGTTCCAAATCGGCAATAGCGATGGCTTCAAAGATGCGCTCGCTAGCCTTAAGGGAATCTAAGGTCTGGGAGGTAACCCTCGAAGCCTCCTCCTGAGGCTGCCCCTCTTTATCGTCCGAGGGGTTGGCAACCAGCGTTGATTCAAACAGCTCTTCCAGCTCCTTCTCCCTCTCCTCCTCCAAAAACAGCTAAACGCGTTAAAATAAACCAGCAGCTAAAAGTACCGGCTCGTCGGTCCTCTCCCAAACACGAATCGAACGATCGTTGGACCCGGTGACGACGAAGCTCCCGTGCCGGCTTACGGAAAGGGCCCACACTTCGCCTTGGTGGCCATCGAGCTTCAAGATGTTGGAGAACTGAAGGTTAGTTGCCCCTCGACGCGGGTACCTTGTCACCATCCCAGTACTTGACAAGCTTGTCCTTGGACGCGGAGAAGAAGTAATGGGTGTTGGGGACAAACTGGACCTGCAGGATGGATTCGGAATGGGCAAACAACGACTTGTGGCAGTCGCCAAACTCCAGCCCCCAGAGCTTGATGTTCTTGTCGGCGCTCCCCGTGA
Organism: Massospora cicadina; assembly: GCA_022478985.1. Taxonomy (NCBI): domain Eukaryota; kingdom Fungi; phylum Entomophthoromycota; class Entomophthoromycetes; order Entomophthorales; family Entomophthoraceae; genus Massospora; species Massospora cicadina. Next base: position 41,998 of record JAKSZP010003186.1, read on the forward strand.
CAATTAGGTGGTTGTCGGTGCTGATGTCCAAACTGATGACGGGGAGCTAGACGTCGGTGCGAGGCTAACGAAGGCTTACCTTGTGGCCGTAAAGGGAGAGGAAGAGCTTGAGGGAGTCGGCGTAGAATATCTTCACGGTGGTGTCGAGCAATGCCAACGCCAGAAGCCGCTGGTCGGGGGAATATCTGACGCAGAGCACGTCATCGCTCATCTGCAAGGTTCGGACGTGGGTCAAGGTCAGTTGGCGCGTGACGTGGCCGGTGCCATCCTGCCCCGTGAGCCAAAGTTAAGGTATAAGCTACCTCCGCAACGAGGGTCTTGGTGTCCAGGTCCCCAGAACTTGACCTGTTTGTCAGCGGAGCCGGAAACCAAGCCGCCCTTGTCGGGGCGAACGTGAAGCGACCACACGGTGCTGGTATGGGCAGCAAAACTTTCAAGAAGAGAGGATGACGCCACATCAAACAGCTCAAGGGCACCCGATTTGGTGCCGACAACAATCTGTCGAGGTCAGCAAGGGCACGGGCAGGTGCTTACGTGGCGGTCCCCGGGAGAAAGATACAGCTGATGGCCACACCACAACCCATGGTCCGAATACACGCGCCAGTTTGGACGTTCCACACCTTCAGCAGCCCGTTGGAGCAAGAAGCTAGAAGCTCATCATCGCTGGAGAGGGCGATGGCGCGAATGTCGGACCGGTGACCAGGCTGCTCGAGGGAGTAGAGGCACTCAGGCTGACCCTCCCTGTCAGGCAGGGGGACGGAATGAGCCTCGACCGAGTTGTCGTTGAGGGCGAGAATAATTTGGATGGCGCCCTTGTTCGGATGCATGTCAAATGACCGGATCTTGGCTGCCGCGCGCACCATTTGGTAGCTGGAGATGAGGTCCGAGCCTTGGACATCGCCAGGGTGGACCTCCGCAAGGTCCACCCCCTCGGGTAGTTTGTTCTTTTCCTTAAGTCTACGTAACCTACGCATGATCTTCTTGGTCACTTCCTCCGGCGTGCGGAGGCGAAAGACTTCAAGTGCTTTATCACTCCCCAGGCACCCCAAGAAGCTCCCCGATGGGTGCAACGCAAGCTGGGTGACGCGGTCCTTTGAGGAGCGCTCGATGGTGCCAGCAAAGGTGACGACGTTGACATCCTCAGCGCTGGCCGTTGCGAGGAGCTCAGGGTGAAGATGCCATAGTTTGAGATCTTTATCCCCACTCCCGGTCACTAGCCACCATTTGATGGGGTCGATGCACATGGACCAGATCTCGCTACGGTGACCCACGAGTGTCTGGATGCAGTGCTGCGTCGTAAGGTCCCACACCTTAATCAACGTGTCCTTGGAAACTGAAATAAGACTTTCCTTGTCTCCAAGGAACGAGATGCCCGTAATCTGGTTTCGATGCCCCCGGAGCCTACCAGTATTGATGGGCTGAGGATAATTCTGACGTTACCTGTAAAGGCCAGCTTCGTTCAAGATGTCCCATACGATGATGTCAGTATCACGCGACCCTGACACCAGCCGAGCGTCAGCAGCGTCGAACTGCAGGGTGGTGACCTCGCTCTTGTGGCCATTAAACACGATTATCGGTACCCTCGTCGACAAATCCCAGACACGAATGCTACCATCAAAATACCTTGGCCGTGTAAAAACTAAACCAGGCATGCAAACCTACCCAACTGCGATGGACTGACCATTATGGCTGCACGCAAGCGCTGTCACGACCTGCTTGATGTCGGGGTCCGACAGTTTAGCAACCTATAATGAGCTTAGGTTGGATAACCGGCGGCGTACCTCAATGCCCTTCTTCAAATCCCATAGCTTGACCTCCTCTAAGCAGGGAAGTATCCCAAACTGCCCGGTAGCATCGTAAATGGCGTTGGCGTGCGAGCTGTTGATGACGCCAAACTTTGATCTCGGAATATATTTCAAGTATTGCTTCACCATCCCAACCGATAATTCCCCTAAGCTAAGACGGTAAGGCTATACGGCGTCCGACCCCAAAAAGGTAGGCTCGCCAAATCAAGGCAAGCTTCCGGTACCCACCCACCAGGCTTAAACATACCGAACCTTCGCTAACCACCTCAAAGCTTAAAGATGACGAGGTGGATTTATCTACCCAATAAAAACCCAACCTACGAGATTAAATAACCTGAATCAAACAACTTATTTAGCAAACTAAACCCGGCCTAATAACTACACAAATACCTTACCCCTAAAAATATAAAGGCTTGACGCAAACTTTTCAACTCAAGTAGCTCTGTAACAGAATCTAGACCTAAACTTTTGTACTGGCTAGTGTCAGGAGGGTTACTTGACCCCAAAGACTTTACGATTGAACGGTAGAGTGTAGGGTGGAACACTAAAACTTGTACAACAAAAAAACCAACCGAGCACTTGTAGATGCCCAAATACTAGGTTGGAAGATGGTAGGAGTTGCGGAGTAGAGAGATTTTAAGCTTTCACCCCAAAACTTTAAAACGTTTCATAAAATTTAGCTAACCAAAACAGCAAAACGTTCCATAAAATTTAGCTAACCAAAACAGCAAAACGCTTCATAAAATTTAGCTAACCAAAACAGCAAAACGCTTCATAAAATTTAACTAACCAAAGCATTAAATCGTTTCACAAAACCTAACCAAAAGCCAACCGTTAAAACCTAATCCAATACCGTTTGTTATCAAGTTGGTTTACCGATTCTATAGTAAAGCTTGAGCGAAGCAACAGGTGACGGAGCCTAAGTTGAGAAGTTTAAGGTTGGGTACAAACCTCTAAAAATTTGTCGGTAAATGGTTGATCTTTTGCAAACCCTTAAAGTTTTCAACTTGGTCAATCGATAGTTGAAACCCGAATAAGCTGATGTTCAAAATTCGAGTTTAAAAGCTGGGGGTTAAATTTTTAACCCTGCATCTGATACCCTGTGAGATGATATCGTTTATCCAAATTAAGCAATCCGAGATGCGTAAATTCAATTCCAATTGAGGATTAAATTTTCATCCTTTGTTCACCTTTAGTTCCAATTGTAATTTTATTCGTAATTTAAGTTATAGAACACATCTTATATATTTGATCCAAACCTAAGGATTAGATTGATATAAATTAACTTTAAAGTGATCCCTAAAATAGCTTAGGGCTTGGATATTTATCTATCGAACCACTCTACCTCGAGTTATAGCTCTAGCTTCTAACTGCAGATTATATCATCTTTTATGTAGATCTCAGATCTAATCTCATCTTTGATTGGCTACATGAAATTTCTCAACGTAAAAAAACTTTTATCCCCATAGATCTGATAATGTGTATAAATCCCACGACGCCTAATTTTATACGTTATAGTACCATCTCTACCCATAGCTTAGCTACATGCTTTAAGCTTTTATTTGGCATCAAGTTAATGTTTAGTACTGTGATGGAAACCATCAGGAACCTCACTTCTGCCTAAGGAACAAGAAGTTTAGATTTTATTTGAGGTGGGCTAACCTGGGGACGATACCGCACCGATTAAGGGGAAAATCGAATGAATTGGAAAGGAGGACAAAATCCGGAAAACCTCCATGCGCGGCGTATGATAGGCCAGGAGCTCCATGGACCGCCTTGCTATTCGCTATCTCAGTTCGGGGCATTGGTGCGCAACGCCAACACAGTCATAATTGTCCCCTACCCAAAGTTCCTGTACCGGGATCGAACTTGGGGGGAGTGGTAGAGGGTCCATATCTACCACTGGGGTATCCTCCCCTAAAATCTAATACCTAATTTCTTGAACTGACCTTTTCCCTTGAACCCTAACTGCAGAAGCGATAAAATAATAAGACCTACTACAGTACCTTTTACCAAATTACCTTGACTTTTAAATTTTCAGCCATATTTATACCATTTTAAAGGATCTTTTACTTGCGGGGTAAAGTTGCTTACCTTTACCATAGGCCATCTGCCTAAGATTTTTGGAGTATTTTATGTACCTTTGGCCTCCGATTGTTAGGATTGATAGGTGCCAATGAAACCAGGGCTTGCAAGATCCAAAATGGATCCTCCGGCTGTGACATTGATTGCAATCCCCTATTATGGCCAATGGAACTAAGGTAGTGTCCCTCAGCTTGATGGGTTTGAGCCAATGCAGGTCGGTGTTTTTGCTCTCTCTGGATGGAGTAGAGCCCAACTGTTATTTTTTCCCGCTCATCTATATATTAATACGTGAAGGCAAAACTTTGTACCCCTTTTAAGCATATTGCGCGCATGGAGGAGTGTGAGGTTTGGCATAGTTAAGTTTATATGGAGAAGGAGTGCGGAAAGCTGAAATTTATATATATTCTTATAATAAAACAAAAAGATTTATTATAAGAAGTAAAAATACTGTGTTTTAACATTGTAGGAATCCAGCTATTTAGGTGCTTGCTGGTGCTAATGCCACTGGATCCCACAAAGATTTTAAATAAAAAAATAAATGCTACTATAAAATTGGGTTTTTTATAATTTCATGAGGATCACAGGAGTAAGCAAAAAAGTGATTTTTCTCAATTTTCAACCAAACAGTATTTAAATTGTTTCAAGGGTTGAAGAATTTGAGGATAGTTTCAGAATAGCTTAGCACCTTCTATATTAGATAATATAAAAGGTGCTCCTATCAGATCTGGGGAAAAACAATTTACTTTTTGGGAAACTGATAGTTGGGGTTTTGGGGCAGCACAAACCCATAGGGTAAGGTCTTGATGAACTCCAACTAATCACCACTAGCTAAAGTATTTTCACCTTAAAGGACCTCCGCCACCCCTATAAAAGGGGGTGGTCCCCATGTAGGTGCGTTGAGGGACTTGGTGATAGTGGGGGGAGTACCTTCCACTGGTTGCCCCAAAATTTGGCATGTGGTCAGAGTAATCTGACCGTTCAATTTTTATTTGGTGCCCATGCAGGAGTCAAAATAGTGTTACTCTAATTAACAGGGTTCCATCAAGAATCAGTCAGGGTCTTTTGGCTGATTTCTGCAAGATTTTTGTTAATGTTATCATTATTAAAATCACCTTTGGGCTTATCAGACTTTCACAAATGGCTGACATTTCAGCATTTTGGCTGAATTTGACCCAAGACATTCTTCCTCTGTAGCTGAGAGGGCAAATGTCTGACATCACCCCCTCAATAATGGTGGAGGAGAATAAAACCAAAGGAAGTGGCCATGTACTCAGTTGATGGTGATTCTGGTAGCTAGTGATTTTATAGGATATTCATTACCTCTTTTATAGGTGATAGTGAAAGGCCCCTCCCTAAGGATCCAAGCTTACCGCTTCTAGAAGTGATGCAGTTATGGTAGTATAATACCATATCCATTACTTAGAATGTAGGCAGGGGGGTTTGAAGCTCATTGGAAGCTCTTCCTTCCATATTCATCATTTTTGCTAAATTATTCATAGCCTCAGCTTAGAGTTAAATGATATGCTGAGCCAACCTTCTCATAACTCTCTTAGGCTCCTCAACTTGAGAGGAGAATACATCTTTTGCTAAAAGAGCAGAGATTCCAGGTTCCTGCCCATACAAGACCTGAAATGAAGATATTTTTAAGGTCTGATGATAGCTAATCTGGTAAGCCATCAGAGCACTGGGTAGGTAATGATCCCAGTGAAGTGGATCAGATGAGGTCATCTTTAATAAAATAAAGACCAAGGTTCCATTTGCTCTTTCCATGGTCCCATTTGTGGAGGGATTGTATGGAGCAGAGAAAAACTGTTGGCTCTCATGGTTGTAGCCAGGATTTTAACCACTCTGGAAGTGAAGTTTTTTCTATTATCACAGAGCAATAATTGGGGACAGCTGTGTCAAGAGAAAATGTTTTGATGTAAAAACGTGGCTGTGGCCTTAGCCATCTGAGCTGGGAGAGCTACGGCTTCCACCCACTTTGTTAAATGATCAATAGCTACTAGGATAAATTTGTTTTCACTAGTAGTCTATGGAGGGAACCTACTACATCCAAACTTATGGTGTGGAATGACTGTTGAGGGGTAGTAGATTGATATTGTTATCTAGTCTTGAAACTGGATTGCTTTTTATATATAAGGCAAGCTTCCAAGACATCAATAATAGATTTCATCATTCCATCCCAATAGTACCAGTCTTTAATCCAGACATAATTTTTCTTTTCCCCACCATGCCCTAATGTGTAGTGGGCTTCTAAGATAGCAGATACACGTTCCAAGGTCCAAAGGTAAGGCAGTCATTTTGCCACCACCTGCTTATACAGCTTCCCATTATCCACTTTTATGTTACAGAAGTGCCGGGCTAATATCTTCTGGACAGGCTCATCCTCATCCTCCCATTCAATGGGGGTCATTAATAAGTCATGCAACTTCTCCACTTCACTGTTATCCAAATGAAGGACTGGCAGCCTTGTTAACCCATCAACATTTAAGTGATGGGTCCCAGCATGGTGTTTAATTGTCATATCATAATGTTGGAGCTTTAGAGCCCAACGAGCTAGCCAGCCAGTAGAGTCCTTCATGTTCTGTAACCACTTTAGGAAAGCATGGTCTGTAACCACAGTGAAGGCAGTCTCATATAAAAAAGGGCAGTAATGCTTCACAGCTAACAAAATGGCAAGGTACTCTTTCTCAGTTACACTATAATTGCGTTCCACTTTTGATAGCATCTTGCTAAAATAGGATACTGGATGATCTACACCATTTTTATCTAATTGGGATATGATTGCTTCAACGGCATAGTCTGATGCGTCAGTGAACAGGATAAATGGTTTATTATAATCAGGGTGCCTCAGAATAGGATGTTGTTGTAGCAGTTGTTTCAAAGTCTCAAAAGCGGCCTTCTGTTCAGCGCCTCAATAGAAAGGGGTGTTCTTCGTTAATAAGCAAACAAGAGGTTCCTGAGCGGGCAAACTTGGGTATAAACTTATGGTAATATCCCATCATCCCTAGGAATACCTGAATATCCCATAGATACTTAGGGGGAGGCATTTTCAAAACTGCTTCAACCTTATCTTGCATGGGTTGGATTCCTTCTCAAGAAATGGAATGCCCAAGGAAATTAACTTTCATTGGAAGAAGGTACATTTTGAAGGCTTCAACTTAATATTTTACTTATGTAACCTTTGAAACACCCCCTTCAGATGATCAAGATGTTTGTTGAAGGTTTGTGAAAACACTGTAATATCATCAAGATATACAATGGCACAAGTTAACTTCAGGTCCTGCAATATATGGTCCATCATCTGATGAAAAGATGAAGGTGCATTACACAACCCTTGTGGTAATTGGGTTGGTTGAAAAAGACCCTCACTACAAATGAGAGCACATTTTTCCTGATCTTCAGGGGAAAGGTCCATTTGCCAATAGTCACTAGCCAAGTCCATGGTGGAGAAAAAGTTGGAGCCAGAGAATCGGGCCAGGGCGTCATCAATACAGGGGATAGGATAACCAACCTTTTTTGTGAGATTATCTAAATTTTGGTAGTTTATGACTATCTGATGACCTCCATTTCTCTTTTTAATAAGCAGTAGATGAGAAGACCAAGAGCTTTGGAAAGGAACTAACAATCCCGCATCTAGCAATTTTTGGAGCTCCATCCTCATTTGCTCTTCTCCCATATTCAATTTATGGTAAGGTTTGGATCAAATAGGGATGGCATCACCCACATCAATAGACTGGCACCAGCCCTTCATGTGACCATAATCATTATCAGATTTAGAGAATATATCGCTATAGTCATAAAGAAGAGTGTGAACTTGTTTTAGCTCATCTGGGTTAGCTCATCTGAGATATGGACGTTAGGCAAGGTATACACCAGGTTATCCATTGGCAGGCCCATATCTATCATGGAACCAATGGAGTGAATTTGTTCAATGTCCTCCACAGGGACCAACAACCCTCTGCCAATATCCTGGTGTTTTTTACAGCTATATTATTGGAGGTGAGGTTCCCCAACAGCAACGTAGTGGGTCACTGGTAGGCTGGGTCAATAATGACAAGCAATACCTGAGGCTTTAAGGAGCTAACGCCCTCAATACTAATGAGGTGCAACAAACAGTGGCATGGGATTTGAAGCATGACTTTCACGTCAACAATTCGTTGTTCACCAGGCTTAATCATGACCTCATCTGCAGCATAGAACGGAATACCTTCCTTAGCATCCACTAAATCAGGCAATTTTTGGTGTTGCGCCCAGAAGCGGAGTAAGGCAGGGTTATAGCTGTGAAGGAATATTTGACCAGGCAAGAGTATTCATGCTTACTGGTTCTTTATTTGATAAAACTAGTGGGACTTCATAGTTGAGCACCAATAGGAAGACTTGCTTCATATTAATTATTCTCTCATACTCAATCAGGAGATGAGTGCCAATGAGCATATCATATGCATTATTGTCCAAAGCCACAGCAGGGGCTGATAAAATAAGCTTTTTAATTCTAATGGGAAGGGAAGAGTATGCCCCAATTGCACAGGTATTATTTGGGCCAGCGGTTCCAAATTCTTGCGTGTACTCCAAGTCAGGTGCTAGCTTTATCTTCATGATAAGCTTATTAGAGATCACATTAACAGGGGAGCCAATGTCCAGGATAGCCAGTATTTGGACCTTTTGAATGACCACTTCAACCTTAATGAGCGTTCTTCCAAAGTTAGGTGACAAAGCTAAGACCTCTTTGAGCTATAAGGTGGAGGTGATTTTTTTAGCAGTCTCAGGGTCTTTATCCATGATGGACTTCATGGGCTGGACCTACTGAAGAGGTCAAATTAAACTAGCTAAGAATTAATCACCATTGCTGGCAGTATCAATACCTTTGGGCCATCCTAAAATTTGGCTAAGGTTGTAAGGAGAGTGTCTTTAATTCTCCTATTTCCAGAATGGAGGTGCATGGTGCACAGGGCCACCGCCAGGAAACTAGCCATTAGTAGTAAATGTACTAGAGCCCAGCAGAGGGTGCTGGAGCAATAATAGCTTAAGTGAGTAGTGCGATCTTTATAAATAACCAACCCAAAGTGACGTGGTGCACATAGGAAGAAGGGGTAAATGGCCCAGGTTGGATGGAACCTGGGCGAACCAACGGTGCGCTAGGGGATAAACTAATTGTATTTGTAATGGAATGGTTAATGTAGCGTGAGACCTCCTCAAAGAGGTCCATGCACAGGATCATCTGAAATAACATTCTAATAAAAATGGGAAAATTGTGGAAGTTTATTATAGAAAGTTGACCAACAAGGAATGTTGGTCATGGAAAACAAATTTAAACTTTGTCAGGGAAATTTGGGGTTTGCTGAAGCAGTCCCAAGCACCAGTTTACCAATAGGCAAACACTACCATCCAAACTGGTAGAATACACCAAAACTGACTTCACTCGGTAATTGATTGAAGTTGTATCCGCCCAAAAGCATAGTTTCATAAGTGGAACAGGTCTCATACCCCCATTCCTCAATCAACCAAATTGACCAATTGTTGTTAATTGAATAGACCATCCATTTTAACGCCTGGGCTGACACAAGAAGCTAAGCGTTAGGCACCTCACTAATACCAACCTGGGCATACTTGGCTTGTACCCAGCTTTGGTCTACTGTGTGCTTGAGGTCAGGGAGGGCCTGAAGCTTCACCTTCTAGCCTCCTGCCGCTCAGCCTTATCCTTGGGGTTGGTGCCCACTATTATGTCATTTAACCATGATATTACCTCTCCTCCCGATGGGGCTCAACCCCCTACAGGGTCTTGCGCTAGGAAAAAGTTCTTGTGGGCTAGGGGCCAACTCCATTTCAGCAATAGTCAGTTTGGGTTGAGAGCCAGCGGCCTGGAGAAATGCTTGCGTGGACCACCTGCCTGCATATACCCACCTTACTACACACACACACACACACACACACACACACACACACACACACACACACACACACACACACACACACACACACACACACACACACACACACACACACACACACACACACACACACACACACACACACACACACACACACACACACACACACACACACACACACACACACACACACACACACACACACACACACACACACACACACACACATAGCTGGTATGAGGCATGGCCCAACTTTCTAACAACGCGGTAAGGGCCAATCCTCTTTGGTCCCACCTTATTGCATGGCTGCTTGATAGGGATGTTATGAGCATCAAGCATCATGAGATCCCCTTCCTTATACGCTGGACCCACTTGGCGCTTACCATCAGTGTTCTCCTTATACACTTGCATTGCCACCTCCAAACTTGTGGAGACCCCCTGGTGGATCTTCTTAATAGTTTTGGCAAATTCCACCACCACTTCAACCTTAGAACCACAGCTGGGCTCCATATTAAAGGTGGGGTTAAAGCCATGGTTGGAGAAAAAGGGGAACAACTGATTGAAGAATGCAAAGTGTTTTTGTAACATAATTGGGCCATAGGAAGGTGAGAAACCCAATCTTAATGATCTGCAGCGGTGTTACACCACAGAAACTGTTCTAAGCACTGGTTCACTCATTTAGTCTGACCATCATATTGGGGGTGATAGGCAGTTGAGTGGCAGGGGCGAATCTGAAGAGTCTTACACAACTCTTCCCAAAAGATGGAGGTAAACTGGGGTTCCCAGTCACTGATAATTTCTTAAAGAACCCCATGGAGTGTAAACACATAAGTTACAAAGAGTCTGGCCATCTCAGCCACAGTTATTGTCATTCTGCATGAAATAAAGTGGGAGAACTTTGCAAAATGGTCCACCACCACCATGATGGCATCATAACCATCAGAAGCAGGTAACTTCATAATGAAATCCACCATTAAGGAAGTCCAGGGCCCTTCAGTCTTTTAGACTGGTACCAACAACCCTGCTAAATGTTGACGATTGGGCTTCATCTGATTGCAGATCAGGCACTCTTTACAATACTGCCCCACCTGAGCGGACAAGCCCTTTCAATTGTATATGTGATGTATCAACTCCAAGGGCTTTGCTTTCCCAGGATGACCAATGGTGATTCCATCATGATGGTCCCAGATGATTTCCAGATGCAGTGGTCCAGCAGGAACCCATAGGCACCCCTGAAACTACACCATCTCATCCTTTATGTGATAACCCCTGGATAAGTCCTCCTGATTCAAAGCGCTCTTAGCAAGTACCATAGTATATTTGTCTGATAGCAGCTGAGAAAGGACTACCTTTTCTGAAAATACTGTATTCCTCTGCATTTTTCAGAGGTGTGAGTGCTGGCATGTTGGCCATGGGAGCGGGAAGCTGAGATAAAATCTTATCTGGTGAAATCATCAACTGGTGTTATAAACCTCTACCTTCTTTGGATCAGGAGCTATCTCAGGGTTGTGGCTTAAGGCATCTGCCAAACCATTATCCTGGCCCTTGGTGAACTCGTAAGAAAAGGCAAATTGGGCAAGGTCTTATGCCAATGGGTCTACCATGGGGATAGGACATGAGGGGCGCGGTAGTACAGCAAGGCATGGTGATCTGTACTACTTGAAAAGGTTGGGAGGAGCCATGCAAGTAATGACACCAATAATTTAGTGCCTCCACCACTGCTAGTAACTCTTTGTCATAAATCACATAATTCAACTCAGGCAAAGACATTTTCCTAGAAAAAAATCCACCAGAAGCTCTATCCCATCTTCACTACTTGTAACAAGGCAGCCACTATGGCAAAGTTGGAAGTGTTGGGATTCTCCCTTAATGGGGGAAGCCCTGACTAGGGGTTATGACCCGCCTTTGGGCAGATGCCAGATTGGGCTCCCCATTAACTTGGGGTGAGCCCTATCTGAAGTATCAGGGACCAACCCTGATAATTAAATTATAATTTATTCAGAATCAGCACTGGCGACTAATGCTGAGGATGCTGAACACTCAAATGGGTTGTGGCAAAATCCCTTTCAGCGCTTGCACCCAATCAAATTACCCTTTTGGGCACACTGGCGACTTATGCTAAGGATGCACCCATTCCCCATGTATTATTTGTCTCGCTCAGCTTTGGCAATTTATGCCAAATCTACCCATTTCTGATCCATAGAGGTTCTTGAATACTCAAGGATCATTTAATAAAATTCACCGTTTTTTCCAATTTCCTTTCTGTTTTTAGCTTTACTTTGGGCCTTAATGGCCTCTTAGCTTGCTGGGGGCTTTGGGGCCCTGATAATAGGGATTGGGTTAAAGCTCCTCCCCCAAAGTCCCACCAGGAAGCATCAGTAGACACAATGAACTCTTTATTAGGATCAAAATGGCGAAGGACTGACGTGGACAACAGGGTGCACTTCACTTCTTGGAAAGCATCCTCCAAAATGAGGGACCACTGAAGCACCTTTGCACCACTAGCCTTATATAAGGGTGCTGCCACCTTAGAAAGATTGGGCGTAAACTTTTTGAGGAACATACATGTCCCCCAAAAGCTCCTCAATTCCTTGACTGAAGTGGGGGTAGGCCACTCATGAATAGCCTTCTCCTTGTCTGGAGTTATCATGTGTCCTTGGTAAAACACAACGTTGTCCAGAAAAGTGACCTGGGACTTGAAGAATTCACATTTTTTAATCTTCAGCATAAGGCTGGCTGCCTTTAACCTCTCCGCCACCTGCCAAAGGTGTACTGCATGGGACTTATGATTAGGGGAAAACACCAGGATATCATCCATGTAGGCAATCGTGCATACCCCTAACAAGTCCCCAACGCTGCATCAATGCGGCGTTGAAAGATAGCAGGGGCATTCTTAAGCCCAAAGAGCATAACCCAAAACTGGAAAATACCTTTTCTGGTATGGAATACAGTTAACCACTCTTGCCCCTTTTTAATCTGAATCTGATTGGACGCATTGAGACAATCCAGTTTGAAGAAAACCTTAGCCTTCTCCGCATAGTGCACAATATGAGAATCTAAAGGGATGGGATGTAGATCTGGTACAGCAACATTGTTGAGGTTCCCATAGTCTATGCACGGGCGTAGAGTACCATCAGCCTTCTCAACAAAGAGAAGTGGGGAGCATACATGGGAGATACGCTGAAAAATCGCGCCTTTGGCTAACTGCTCCTTTACCCATACATCTAATGCCTCTTCCTCCTGGACAGTCAATGGGTAAATGGGAGAAGAAATATGCACCAGATCCACAGTAAGCTTGAACTCACAATTGAACTCAGAGTGATCAGGTAGTGTGTTAGCAGATGTGGCATCAAAAGAAGATTCCAAACCCTCCAAACAAGAAGGTAGGGGAACTTTTACGGTGGGCTTCAGCATAGAAGCAAGGCTAAGAGTGTGAAGGTGGGGCAAGTGGGTAAATTCGCCCTGAGTGTTCTCCTATGACAAAGGAACAACTAATATGCAACCATTCTTTGATGTTAGGGATAGGGTATTTTCTTTCAAGTTGGTTCTAACGTCAACCTTTATCCACCATTCCACATCCAAAATGATAGGGAACAGGAGGTTTTTGATCTCACTGAAGTGATCAGACAAGTGGTACTTGTCAACCTGATAGTCCACTGTACCAATGATCCTCAAAGTGGAAATACATGGGACGCACCTCCCCTAACCATACCACTTGGCAAGTAACTCAGCCCAAGGTAGTCAGCTAGGCTCTGGTCCATAAAGTTTTCGGTGGCGCCAGTATCCACCAGAATAGTGGTGCTGAATTTCCCTAAAGGAGAGGAAAGAGTAGCATTCAGTAGAAAATACCCAGAATGTTCTTTATTTAAAGCCAATAACGCCATAAATCACCACCAAACTCTTCATCTGGCATTATCATGTCACCCTGGTATGCTTTTGAATCAAAGAATGGAGAGGGATACTTGGCCACTCTTACTACTAATGCCACATATCCCACCATATCTTCAGCAGGAGCATAAACATTTTCAAATTGTAAATGCAGTTCCTTTTCAACTTCCTGAGTGCTGCGAATCATGGAAGAGGTCAAACAGGGATTTTCTGGGGTGATTTGGTGCATAGGAATAGGTTCCTTATCTGAACCATGAGAGAGCAAATATGTTTCAGAGGTATGCATAGTGTTTTCATTATAAAACGCATTTTTAGATGTGAATGACCTTATTCCTATAACAGCCATGAAATGCTTAACGCTATACAAGGCCAACACCCCCAGGCCCATATGTGCCAATTTTGCTGGCATCACTAGAATGTGCTGCTGAAGTAAACCACATTTATTTATATTGATTTTGTAATTTTTGGCAGAAAGCCAAGGAATTATGACTTTCAGATCTAGAAGCGCCCATGTCCACCATGTACAAGCATGAAGGGTGGGTAATTTCCAGTCAGAGGCAGCCAAAAAAACGCCAAGATGCTCTGACCTTTGAAAAAAAGAGGAAATAGCAGTGCGGCTGACCACAGCAAAGGCTCACAGCCATTGCCCACCATTCACACTTTGGAAAAGTCCTACGCAGAAAAAGTTTGTGCAAATAAAGTCAAGAGGTTGGTCAACTAATGTAATGAGATTGTCTGTAACTCTCCTCTTTTCAGAGTGGAGGTGCATGGTGCTCAGGGCCACCGCCAGAAAACTAGCCATTAGTAGTAAATGTACTAGAGCCCAGCAGAGGGTGCTGGAGCAACAATAACTTAAGTATAGTAGTGCAATCTTTATAAATAACCAGCCCAAAGTGACGCGGTGCACATAGGAAGAAGGGGTAAGCGTCCCAGGTTGGAGGGAACCTGGGTGAACCAACAGTGCACTAGGGGATAAACTAATTGTATATGTAATGGAATGGTTAATGTAGCGTGAGTCCTCCTCAAAGAGGTCCATGCACAGGATCATCAGAAATAACATTTTAATCAAAATGGGAAAAATGGGGAAGTTTATTATAGAAAGTTGACCAACAAGAATGTTGGTCATGGAAAACAAATTTAAACTTTTTCAGGGAAATTCAGGGTCTGCTGAAGCGGTCCCAAGCATTGATTTACCAATAGGCAAACACTACCATCCAAATTGGTAGAATACATCAAAACTGACTTCACTCAAGTAATCAATTGAAGTTGTATCTGACCTGAAAGTGTAGTCCATAAGTGGAACAGGTTTCAAACCCCCATTCCTCAATCAACCAAATTGACCAATTGTCATTAATTGAATAGACCATCCATTTTAACGCCTGGGCTGATGCAAGAAGCTGAGCGTTAGGCACCTTACTAGTACCAACCTGGGCATACTTGGCTTGTACCCAGCATTAGTCTACTGTGTGCTTGAGGTCAGGGAGGGCCTGAAGCTTCACCTTCTAGCCTCCTGATGCACAGCCTTATCCTTGGTGTTGGTACCCACTATCATGTTATTTAACTATGACAGAGGTACATTCCCTCAGGTATAGTGGTAAAATCAACTCCGCCAGCATTTAAATGATCTGGAACCTCTAGTTCCACAGGTGCTCCTAAAATATAGTATCCAACGTTGTCATAACCTCCCTCTGATTCCTCTCCAGGGATATTCTCAACAATGGGCAAAGCTGCAATGAAAGTAGAGGAGATGGCTACAGAAGATAGGTTAGCCTTAGGAGATGCATTTTTAAGCTTGGCTGGAAGAGAAGGCACAGAGGCATTAGTGAGCTTGTGTAGCCATATTGTTATTACAACTTTACTAGGCTTTGATTTGTAAGAAGAAGTGACAACCTTTTTAAGTTGCACTGAGGGAGCGGGTTTAGCAGGGAGGATAGGCACAGGTGGCCTCACTCCCAATGGTTCAACATATGGATGCTCCTTGATGGTTAGATCCAAGTTTGTCACTTCAGCTTCATGTGGTGTGGCACATACATGGAGTTCAGCAATATCTAATAAAGCCTCCTTGATGTCGTGGATATTTGTAAATGAGCGTTTCACCAAGATGATATATCTGGCTAGAGAGGGTTGAGAAGTTAGCCTAGATAACAGGGCAGCAATATCATCATCAAGGGTGAGCAGGTTAGAGGTAGACAACCTTTGCGCAGAGAGGTAAAAATGGTTAGCAAAGGTAATAAGTGATTCACTCTCATACAAACTAAGGTGCATAAAGGCCTGTTTTTCTCTATGTAGACTCTGCTTTGATCCAAATTCAGCTATAAGAGTCTCCTTCACTCTGTCCAGATGTACCCAGGGTTCAGGTGTGGTACAACCATCTCTTGTACTAAGCGGCTTAAACAAGAAAGGATGTGTCAAATTTTTTGCTTGTCTGAGGCACCATCTATAATGGCTTCATAAATGTATAGGAAGGTAGCAATGCTCCCTTCACCAGGGGCAAACTTGTCCTTAATGGGGAGTTTGTAAGGGCGCTGTTCAAGCTTCTCAAGGTGAGACAAAGCTCTGGTAAGTTACTTTTCCGGATCAACAAGGCTTGTTGTACAGGAAACCCCTGTAGTGAGCAGCATTCTGTAGGAATCCAGCTATTTGGGTGCTTGCTGGTGCTAACGCCGCTGGATCCCACAAAGATTCTAAATAAAAATAAAAATAAATGCTACTATAAAATTAGGTTTTTTATAATTTTATGAGGAGCGTGGAAGTAAGCAAAAAGTGACTTTTCTTGATTTTCAACCAAACAGTATTTAAACTGATAGGAGCACCTTCTATATTAGGTAATATAGAAGGTGCTCCTATCAGATCTGGGGAAAAACAATTTACTTCTTGAAAAACTGATAGTTGGGGTTTTGGGGAAGTACAAACCCATAGGGTAAGGTTTTGATGAACTCCAACTGATCACCACTAGCTAAAGTTTTTTCACCTTGAGAGACCTCCGCCCCCCTATAAAAGGGGGTGGTCCTCATGTAGGTGCGTTGAGGGACTTGGTGATAATGGGGGGAGTACCTTCCGCTGGTTGCCCCAAAATTTGGCGTGTGGTCAGAGTAATTTGATCATTCAATTTTCTATTTGGTACCCATGCAGGAGTCAAAATAGTGTTAACCCAATTAACAGGGTTCCACCAAGAATCAGCCAGGGTCTTTTGGCTGATTTCCACAAGATTTTCATTAATGCTATTAATAAAATTGCCTTTGGGCTTATTGGACTCTCATAAATGGCTGGCAATTTCTCGTTTTGGCTGAATTTGATCCAAGATATTCTTCCTCTGCAGCTGAGAGGGCAAATGTCTGACAAACGTTAATCAGTATATTGTTATGGGCTGAGGAGTTTGTCAATCAGTTAATTCAATAGTTTAGATGGTTTTGCCAAGCTGTTGGTGGTTTTGGGTTGAATAAGCTTGATGGTTTTAGTAAGCAGTTAATAATTGGTTGATTTGATAAGTTAATTGGTTTTGA